>JAPMOQ010005572.1:5716508-5753130 GCA_026543055.1 Argiope trifasciata
ACTGATATTCTCAAAAAGTCAATGGTGTAAACTTTAATTATAATGAACACAGGCCATTACATTGAGTGTTTTTAAGAAATTGAAAAACAAATTATGAATACTCAAAAAGGATAGCGATTTAAAAATTTTAAGAAGTGATGCCCAAACTATAGAAATCAAATGACTGTTAAATCAGAAATGAACTATCTACTCATTTCCTGTATTCTTTGCATTTCAGAGGGTGTAGAATATCTATGTAAAAGGATTATGACGATCCTTCAAGAAAAGTTTGGGAAACTAATGCATTTTGAGACACTTTTATTGTTCATTTACATTTTATTCGCTTTTTTAATATGTTTTGATCACTCATTGATTGTCTTTAAGGTATCCGACTATGTTAAAAACACTGGTTATCGATCACATTGGCGAATTTTTTTAATTGTTATTACTTGTAGTTTAGACTTTCCACTTTCCAAAACAGTTTCTCTTTTCTAGAAAAAAGTAGATCCGTTTTATTATCTAGAGGAATTTTAAGCAAAACATATTTTTCAGCTAAAATTTATCTTTATCTTCATTTTTCTCAAAAACTAATAGAGGTACTTATATAAAAATTTCTGAGTGTGTTTAAATAATATGGGCAATGAAGTGAACTAAATGTTTTATTGGTGGTTATACTTATTCATTTATAGGTGTTAGGGAAATGAAATTGTGAATTTATGGAAAAAGCACACATATTTTCACCCATATAATTTTTTGCATCTCAAACTTTTTCTTAGATTTCGATTCATTTCATTCAGTATTATATTCTTTAACTTGTGTACATAGAAAAATAGGATTGTTGCATTGCAATTCTTAGTAGAATCTAAACCATTTTGGTGAAATTTAATTAAAATTTATTACAAATTTTCCTATTTCTCAAACTATATTATATTTTCAAATATTTTTTTGTGTTTATAGTATTTTTTATTATAATTGACAATGCATCAAAAAAACTTTAGTTTAAAAAAAATCCTAATTTCAATTTTTTTTCCTTCGAATGTAGTCGGGTACCTTAAGATATCCGACTACGTTGATAAATTTTTGAAATTTAGATTTTTTGAACCACAACTTCTTTATTTCATTCATCATTGCATTCTATAACTTGTGTACAAAGAAAAGTAGGATTGCTGCATTACAATTTTGTGTAGAGTGTTAACCGTTTTGGGTTAAATTTCCTTAAAATTTATCACAAATTTTCCTATTTCTTAAAATATATTATATTCTCAAATAATTTTGTTGTATTTATAGTTGTGTTATAATTGAGAATACTTCTAAAAACCATAGCTTGAAATAGTTTTTAAAAAATAAAATTTTTCAAAAATATTCCTTCGAACGTAGTCGGATACCTTAAACTACCAATGGCGAACCACTGAAGGTGAATAGAGAATACCAAAATTATCTATATGGGATAAGTGACCCAGAGATATTTATTGGTATCAGGTTACGCAGAGTTTCTGAAGCAGAGTACGAAATGAAAACATCCAATTTTTTTTAGTGTTGGGTAATCATTAAATCACTTAACTCAATACTTAGTTATATATTTCTTGAGGTTTTACTCAAGTTTTGATTAAAAACTCAATATTTCCAAACGGGTGAGTAATTACGTCTGAACAAAATGTTAAATAAATTTATTTCAAATCATAAAAAAGTTGTATATTTTGATTGAGTTACAGTAGAAATATTCCTTCTTGTGTTTAAAACCCAAAGCTAATCAACATGGAATCTCTTTAATGGATAATGATTAATCAAATCAGCATGGAATGAAATTCTGAACTAGTTGAACATTTCTAGATTATATAGGGATCATTTTCTTACTTATTTTACACTTTTTTTACACCTCCAAACTGATCATTAATGGAGCGCGGAGCTATGTTTGCTGGAATTATTATTTATGGAGTTAAATAATTAAAATATTTTGGGAATAACTCAATTATAGTTGGTTAAAGATTTAACTACTCTTTGTATAAGATTATCCTTTAAAAATAATAATTGTTTCAAAGATCTCGCAAGGTATTTAATTTTCCAAACTCTGCACATCTTCTATACAAACTCAATGTGTGTGTGTTGGCCCACCACAGGCCAGACCGTTGGTCCTACAACTATCAAATTTGGCACATGCATACTTTGGAGGTCGGGAATGTGCACCTCGGAGATACGTTTTCGAATTTTTAATTAGAATTCGGATTAATTAAAAATTAAGATATTTTGGCGTTTTTCTGCTATATCTTCCGAAAATATTATCACGCAAACATTATTTTTTCATCAAGTTAAAGATTAAAAAAATAGTTTTCTAATGGTGCCAGTACTTTAAAATATAACTTAAATTTCTATTTTTAACAAATTTTCAAAGAAGTATTTTAATTATATATTTCAACAATATATTTCAGACAAAACAATAAAATTTCACAACAAACGGAAAATGATAAACAAGCAATGGGAAAAAATAGTTTTTATTAAAGTATTGCCATCATACTGACAGAAGTTCAGATTAAAAATTAAATGAACTAAAACTGAAAATTATATCGAAAAAAATGTGACTTTCAGTACTTAATTGGATGGAATAAAATAACTATTAAATTTATATTTTCTAAATGAAATAAAATTTAAATAATAAATAAAAATGTCTATGATTCTTTGCAATATCTATATCATTAATTCAATAAGTCAGTTTTTTGTTTACTGTACACATGAGTGAATTTATGCAGGATAGGCGTTCAAATTCGAGCCAAATGGCTAATTTGTAAATCATTAGTAATAAGCATACATATTGTTTTGTACTGTTAACTTGTTCTAAATAATTGCAATATGTAAATAATTACATTTTATGTAATTTGAGTCAAAAAATGCATTGATGAATTACTTTGAGATTTTTTCATACTTTGCTTTGTGAGTCATATTTAACAAAATACTTTTTTAAATATTTTAAGCAAAAGTATGTTACATCAATCAATGTTCTAAATCAAATTGATTGACTAATAAAAAAGGGAATATTATTATTAAAAGTGATCTTCTAAATTTTTTCCTTCATCACCTTAGAAAAATATTACAATTTCAGGCCAATCATTATCCGGAATTACTTCAAAGCTGATAATCAAATGAATATGTGTTTGTGTAAATGAATGAATGTGTGTGTGTGTGTGTGTGTGTGTGTTAGTTCTCTACATACCAGATCATATGATATAGAGATACCGCACTTAGTACGTACATATTTACTTTGGTGGATAAAAAATTATACCTAGACGAACATTTTTAAAGCGTAAAAAAATTAATACTAACATTTGGAAATTTTCTTCTATAATTTCCGAAAATATTACAGCACAAACATTACAACAATTATATAATATTACAGGATTTAAAAAACAAAACTATTTTTCAAATACTCTTAAAAATGATACTTTCCATTGATTACAATGTTTCAATCTATAAAGTCAGTTTCTATTTTTAATGATTTTTTTTTAAATATTATAATCATATTTTCTAACAATTATTTTCTCACAAAACGAAAGTAGAATTTAACCTGCAAGAACACGTTAAGAATGTACCAGTTATTGCCGTCACTGACAAAAACTCAAACTGAATAATTAAATGTACTCTTATTGCAAATTAAACCGAGGAAAGTATGATGTCCAGCACGTGTTTTAAAAGAAGCGTAATGTTATGGAAAAAATATAAAATGTGATATTTTAATCATAATTTCATGACAGCTTATTGTGAATCAGAGATATGTATAATGCAATGAACAAATAATCGCTTAGCCTTTATAATAAGAGTTACGGGAATGTCAAAGTTTAAATACATTTGGCTGAAAAGTTATAAAGAAAGCAAGGCACACAAGTATTTAATTTAAAATTTTAGAATGCATTATTCCTGGCCAACCTACTGGTCACCAAAGGCGGATAGTTTTAAAATAAAATTGTATTCTTAGTTTTTTAAAATATATTTTTTCTACCTACTAACGACATACTTTTTTGGAAATTTATATTTTTCACTGACTTACAAAAACTGATTGTCACTGAAACTGATTTTTCCTTGATTTATTATAGAACTCAGTTTACTGAATCTTTCACACAGAAAAAACCAGGAAAAACTTTTATGTTCATTAGAAATTCGATAATAATTTCTATTGTCTATTTTGACCATTCGCGGGAATTAAGAAAAAAAAACAATCAATTTTACAAGTTTTCCCATCCTTTATCCATCTTAACCGGTCCGACATCTTGGAATAAATATTGTGGTCTGATGTTGGACAACGAACTCAACTATGTAAATCCATAATTTATTTTTTAATCTTTTAATATTTTTCATATTGGTTAGGTTTGAGTGTTAGTGTATTGCAAGAAAACAGAAGGGTAATTAGATAGTTATTAATTATTTAAGCCCACAATTCATTGCTGACGACAGATCACTATCTTGAGCCTTACCATTTTGGTTCCTCGCAATTTTTTTCTTTGTCATTAAATTTCGATTGATATTTAAAGATCAGGAAATAAATGGCCATCAATAAAGTTCTTATAAGAGTCAATAAAAAAAGCACTAAGAAATAAACTATACAACTAAACTTTACCTTCGAGCAATAAAATAAGGGTGTAAAGTACAATTAGCAGCAAACAATGTCGCATAACTTATGTTGATGCAAAAAAGCTAAGAAAATAAATTATCATTAGTATAAACGAAGCCATCATAAACAGGCTTGTACAAAAAAGAAGTAAATTGTCATAGTAATAAATCAAATAGATTCACAAAAAACAATTTCAGAACAGTAGATCACATTATTGCTCATGGATGACAGAAAAATACAGGATAATAAATTATTTAAAGGGTAGTTAGAACAATTGCATATTAGCTAAACACACGGAAAAGTAACAGAAAAGCTTATTAGACAACTTGCGAGTACTAGCCGGTACATAGAAAACTTCAACAGATACAACATTCTTATAATAAGGAAACTAACATTAATTAAACTGAAGGGAAAGCTAATGTGCTAATTTTTGTGTTAAATAGTTATTAGTGTGCTAAAGTTTGTGACTAACGTTGAGAAAGATGTGCATTCGTAGAATAGGGAAGATATAATTCAATAATTTCTGGGTTCATTTTTTTATTATTTTTTTGTTATTTATAACATCGAATAGGAAAAGACATTCCGAAAACGAATTCAATTTTTCCACCTTGAATTTTAAATATGTCTTCTACTTTATGAACAGTTTTTTAGAGACAAAGTTTACTCTTATGTTATGTAGTGGATAAAATTTTTGCGCAAATAAACCACACAACAACAACGACAATAATTATGAAATTTTTTCCAAAGAATTACTTTAAAATATCATAGCGTGATAAGAACCCATTCATCCAGTCGTTATGTGATTTGATTGCATCAACTGATGCATCTTGTGCATAATGGCTTTATGTCATGCAATTTTAAAAATGACTATTAAAATATGTTAATTAAAATGAAGATGAAAATTCTGTTTTTAATTTAATATACAAGGAAAACAGTATTTTTTGGATGCAACTTAAAAATTGGTTCAAATGAGCGTGTAAAAAATAAATAAAAGAATAATTTTGGTTTAAAAGAATTGAATTAAATATCAATAAATTAAAATTTCATATCTAATCAAAAATGGACCACCCATTTAAAGCCTACATGTAAAACTATGCTAGAGATTTATTTAACCCTAGAGATTTTTCATGCCCCTATAGATTTATTTAATAAATAGCATGAAATAATTTTGTTAATAAAATAACTTGATAAAAAGTTTTAATATTATTTCTTTTTAAAAAGGATTAACATTTAAAAAGTTCGTTTACAATTAACTGTACTTTAATACTAAGCAGTTCAAAAACTGTACTATACAATAATTTAAATGCTTATAAATGGGGAGGAAATTAAATTCAAGATGTCTGAATTTCATTCAAAATGCACAACTTTTTCTGATTACTTTTAAAATTCTATAAGGTATGAAATTTCTGACGTTCCATGTAAAAAATTACATTGCATGCAAGAAAAATGTATCAGTTTTATCTTTGATAACAACGAACACAGCATAAATATAATAAAAGTGTCTTTTATTCTTGCCACAACAGTTTTACAATCTTATCTAAAGAGGTTGAGCAGTACTAAAATATTTATAGCTTTATGCAAAAATAAAAATATAAAAACAGCTTTTTGTAACAAAGACAGAGAAGAATAACACCATTATTTTAAAATGGAATTTTTTAGAATAATGTTTTTTGAGAAGAAAAGTGATGTATGGATGTGTATTATTAATGATGTTTGGAGACTGATAAACTTTTGATTATAAACTATTATTTATTGTTACAAAAAAATTAAGGGAATTAATGGAAAATAAGCGAGTTTAAATTATATAACTAATGCTAAGAAAATCCCAGGTTTAACTTCACTGTTAGTTTGAAAATGTTATATCGTAAATATAAATAATTATAATAATATATAATATTTCATAAAACCCAAATTTCAAAACTTCCATAAGTCATTTTAAACTTCTGGATTACATATTTTGAAAGAAAATTTAAAGTGTTTAGAAAAATGTTATTCCTTTATATATGTATAAGAAAATAACATTATCCCTCTGGACTGATACAGATTAATAAAAAAACTAATTAAAAACCATGATTTCAAAATTTAATGATGGATAGGAGGTTTTGGATGATTATGTGTTTATCATTAAATGCCAAAGAAGTTATTTCATTGTTAAATAAATAATAAGTTTTAATGAAAGAATTTTTTAGGTTAAAAAGTTTTAATAATCGAAGGCAAAATATATAAATAAAATAAATGATTTCAAAAGGTATAATTGAAATAAAAAATACTTTAATGGATATAAATTAGAAGCATTCTCTTTTATATGTATTAAAAATACCAAAATATCAATCATATTTAAAAAAAAATAAATACGAAAAAAGGAATTATTGTATTTGTCACGAGCGAAAATATCAGTCATATTTATTTTTTCTTAAATAAAGTTTGAAAAAAGAAATTTGTTGCAATCGTTGCTAACAACCTCAAAATTCGAAGTATTTTATGAATCTCGATGTTTCAGACTATTTTACTTTAGCATAGACTCTTTACAGTTTTTTTGTTTATTAAACTTGTCCACTAAAATCATCATTTTTCATAAATAAATATAGGTACATGCGTATGATAGGTCCTGCGTTTGACATCCTAATAGTGTTTTAAAAATAGACCAAATTTGATCATAAGTCAATGGATCAATGCTGTACTATATTTTATGCACTTTTACTTATACCTTCAATATTTTCTACAGTCATTAACTATATGGAATTTACTATTCTATAGTGATGTTACATAGTTGCAGTTCCAATTAAATGGTCATCTAATTCTATAACATAATACCTACTGCTAACAGAACATTATTACATTTAAGCCATCAGTCACTCAACACAGAGCAGATACAGTCGAATATCCAATCATAGCGTAAAGTTACATTGCTGCGTTTCATTAGAGAGTTACATAGGCAGGTTCAGAACTGAACAATCCCAATCGGTTTACGTTTCAGACGTTATTGAAGCTGAGCATCAGATAGTGACTATAACTTGATGAAGAAAAAAAAAATGGGAGATGAGTTAAAAATGACTCATAATTTTTATTTATGGATATTATTTTGAACAGAACAAAAAGAGTGTGCCAAAAAATTTATATTCATGGGAATAGAAAATAAAATATTAGTAATTATTTTCCGAATACGGAAATTATATTCGTATTAAACCTAATGTATACAAGGTATTCCTGAATTAATGAGATACATTTTCAGGATGAGTAAAATGCGCATAAGAAGAGAGAGAAAGAGAATATAGAAAGTGTAGTAATCGTCAAAATAATCAATCTCCATGTCTTAAATATCTCTTAATTCAAAAACACAAATTTTGGAAATGTCCGTCTGTCTATCAGTGACAAAGATAACTCATATATGCTTTGAGATAGACTGGCGAAATTTAATATACTGCCTTTATACCGAATTTGCAGAAATATGTTCAGTGGTACTCAGCCTTTCCGAATATAGATTAATGTAACTGCTAAATGTCTCTTTAGCCTTTTGCTTCGTCACAATATTTTATTTCATTTAAATCATCGAAAAATACCGCTCTTTTGCTCTTCATTTAGAGTTTACGATGCGACGCTATTTTTTGCATCAACAATTCGCTTTGAAATGTTTGATTTACCATAATAGATATAGACTTCGTATTGGAATTCATTGTAAATTCATCAAACTATTCTATACACTTATTAAAAAATTTGGAAAAAAAACCATTAAACATCAAACACAGTTCTAAAATAGTATTAAAAATAAAATTAAATCTACGATTGCAAATTTCAAGTTATCGTGTGAAAACTTTATTATTTTTAAGTCAGTTAAGTCATTAACCAATTTAAACTGGTTTGAAACAATCATGAAACTTCTCTATCAGTCTCTGCAATCATTGTTTTCTAAATATCAGTGCATTCGTAATCTGATAGTCTTGTGATATTTCCAAACCAGTTTAAACAAGTTAATGACTTAAATTAATTCAGACCATTCGTAAGAATTCACTGAATGAATAATTTGGAAATCACGTTGCAACTTTAGTTGACGATAAATCGCTAAATGTGGCAACCTTCAGCATTCTTTTCTACTAAACCTAAAAGCGAAAAGCGGATGCCTCAAAGGTGGTAAATCATCCCTTTGTTGCCTACGCATTTTGAGGCATCTAAAACCTCATCAAACCAACACCATGTTCTCACATGATAATAGAAATGCATTCGCAAAAATACTTTAGAAAAAAGTAGATATAATTAAGAAAAAATATTTTATTAAATTTTTTTTTATCTACATCTGGAGCTGAGATTATGGAATTAGAAAATAGGAAACTCGGATACCAACATAATGTCGAAGAGTACAGAAAAACAGTAATTAAAAATTTATTTTTCGTCGCATTTAAAACAGTTCCTCCATTTTTTTTATTTAATTCGAAGTGAAGTCCTGAGCACTAAACTGCAGCCATGGGACTTTGAATACCTTAAATGAAAGCCGAGAGTAATTTTCTTTGGTTAATTAATTTTTTAACGTGAGTAAAGCAATTACTAGAATGATAATCAGCTTGTGTATTTAATTAGTGACTCGCTCAACTGTTTCTAAATGAGAAATGTAATTTCTTGAAAGAAAATTACTAATTTAGCTCCCAGCGTGTTAATAGTTTATGTTAATGGAAAATTCCCCACTTTACTTTTTCTTGGTGGTTTGATGTATTTATAATGCATGGAAAATGAAAATTTTAATTTAAATTACTTCAAACGTGCCAGTCACTGTTATAGTAATCTTTTTTTCTGTTCGTTTTCAATTAGAATTTATTTGCTTTTAAAGTTAATTTTTATTCCCAGTCGTTTGGTTCATTGATAAGAATATTGAAATCTGAAAAGGTGATTTATTACAGTTTTAACTTCATTGCTTTACAAGAATAAATAATTGCTTACTTAATGATAATAAGGCAAACAAATTCTTTAATCAAAAATGTATTTTAATTTATTACAAATAATCAAATAAACTTTAAGTAATCGATTACCAGCCCGGAATAAGTCAAATTAAATAATCAATTATGTTACATGAGGTTGCAATTAATCAAACTATTCTTATTGATGGAATTTTGAGTGAATAAATAATATTTAGAGTCAAATTTTTCTTTGCATAATGAGGAAATATCAATTATAATGTTAATAATAAGTAATACTAATAATACTCATGAATGAAATAGTACTAGAAAACATCAATACATTTAAAATAATTGAAAAAAACACAAAAAATAAATCCTTCATTCCTCTAACCAATACAATAATATATTCTTACAAAAGGGAATGCACGTTTGGATGAATAACCAGCATTTCCGCAAAGCTATTTTTATATGATAAACTATTTACCAATAAATTTTTAAGCAAATTAATTTATATAGAAAAATAAAATTTTTGTAAACGCAAACTATTATTTTCTAATTTCTGAGATCATAAAACAGTTTCATAATGGATTGATTTTAGAAAAGGTGTCAAATCCTTCAAGGTTCCCCACTTAAGAATGAGTGAAGTAATGTTTGCCATTGGGGAAAAGAGGAAAGAGCAAACCAAAACTGTTATTAAACACGAGATGAGTTTTTTTAACATTATGTAAAAATTAAATTATTTCATTTCCTCTGAATAAAATTAAATTATGTTTATTAAAAATTACAGCTACGATATTATAGTTCAACATTAACCTTTTAAAAATCTATCAGCTGTCAAAGAGGCGTACATAATAATAAAGCAATGCTAGCTTTTAAAAACGCATCTGCTTTCAAAGAAGCATATATCTATTCTATACTAATAATAAAGCTAAATGTGTGTGTGTGTTGACTCTTGGAGGTCGGGAACGTGCACCTTGGAGCTCTTTTTTTGAATTTTTAATTAGAATTTGAATTAATTAAAATTTAAGTGAAATTTCAACATTTTCCCTCTATAATTTACGAAAATATTATCGCACCAACATGATGTTTACATTAATTTAAAGATTAAAAAATTAGCTTTCAATGGTATCAGTGTTTTAATGTATTAGGTTGTTCGGAAAGTAATTTCGTTTTTTCCCGACAGAGGATTTAATTGTATTTTTCGCACCCAATTTCATACTTAAACCGCAAAATCATTTTATGTTTTAAGAGCTGATATAGCAAGGCTTGAGTGTGAAAAAGTGCAGCTGATTCTTCGCAGTAGTTTTTGGATGGTGCCCTTTTAAATATGGAGAGCAATAAACAGCATTTTCGTCATTTTTTTCTTTTTTGCTATATAAAAGGTAAAAATGCTGTCAAGCCAGAAATAAATTAGCCAATATGTGTGGAGAAGATGTGTTAACAGTACATCAGTACCAGAACTGATTTGCAAAATTTTTCCTTCAAATGAGGGGCCAAAAACCACCTCGATCGGTTTTTTTTTACAGCAAAGACCAAAACTTTTATGAGCGTGTAATCATGTTACTACCAAAAATATGGCAAACGGTATTAGACCAGAATGGCAATTTTATAATTTAATAAATAATTTATTCATTAAACGAAAATTTCTTTTCATTTTGACAAAAAAAAATAACGAAATGACTTTCCGAACAACCCAATATAACTTAAGCTTCAATTTTTAACGAATTTTTCAAGAAATATTTTAACTATGTTTTTTTTTATCACGTGACTGGATAAAATGAAAGAAAACAATGACGGAAGTTCAAATAAAAAACAAAACAACTATCATCGCAAAATAAATCTAAAGAAATGCAACTTGTAGCACGTGACTGGATAAAATAAAATAAATATAAAATGTGATATTTTCTAAAAAAATAAATGCAAAGCAAAAGTTTCTATGACCGTTTGGAATATATAAATAATTAATTCAACAAACCTTCTTTATTTACGGTAAATCTGATTGAATTTAGACAAGATATGCATTGAAATCCTGACTTAATGGCATATTTCTATAATCGTTTACAATATCTGTATCATTAATTTAATAATTTTTTTCATAATAAAATGGGATAGTTTCTAAAAAATAAATGCAAAGAAAAGGTTCTATAATTGTTTGGAACATCTAAATCATTTATTCAACAATTTTTTCCCTTTTTTCGCTTTCTTTAAAAAAACATATTTGATTTTTTGTCAATATCACCGAAAAAAACATTTTAAATATTTTGGAAGTATAACCGATAAATTATTAGAGCATTAAACTCAAAAGGTTTACCCGAATAAAGTTATCGACTCTTTAACTACAAATAACTGAATCTTTTAACTTTAACTATTTCTTAAATTTTGTATGGAATTTAAAGAAAAAATAACATATTTTTTTATCTGTACTTATAATAAAGTTCAATGTGTGTGTTTTGGGGCTCTATAGGCCAAACCGTGGGATCTACAGCTACCAAATATGGCACATGTATACTTTTTGGGTCGGGAATGTGCACCTCGGAGCCCTTTTTTCGAATTTTTGATTAGAATTTGAATTAATTAAAAACTAAGCGAATTTCAACATTTTTCCGCTATAACTTCAGAAAATATTTTCGCGCAAGCATTATTTTAAATCAAGTTAAAGATTAAAAAAACTGTTTTTCTAATGGTGTCAGTGTTTTAACATATAACTTAAACTTCTATTTCAAGAGAGTTGTTAAAGAAATGTTTTAACCATATTTTAAACAATATTTCGGATAAAACAATAAAATTTAATTTGCAAGAGCACGTCAAAGGTAAAAAATTAGGTTTGATCACCTTGTTGCCATCATTTTGATGGAAGTTCTAATTTTAAAAAATCAACCATTACTGCAAATTAAATCTAAAGAAATGCAACTTTTTGCACGTGACTGGTTAAAATAAAATAAATAAAAAAGTGATATTTTTTAAAAAAATGCAAGGCAAAGGATTTTATCATTGTTTGCAATATTTAAATCATTAATTCAATAAATTATCTTTATTTATACAGGATATGCATTCGAATTCCGGTCCAATGGCCCATTTGTAAAATATTATTAATAGGCATATATATTGTTTAATACTATTAATTTGATCAAAATGAAGTAAATAATTGCCTTTTATGTAGCTTGAGTCAAAAAATGCATTTATGAATAATGAGTTTTAGATTTCTTGCTCTGTGAGCCATATTCTACAAAATATTTTTATTAATATTTTAAAAAAAAGTTGCAACATCAATCAGTGTTCTAAATCAATCATTAAAACTGACTGATTTATAAAATTAAAGAATATTATTAGGAAAACGTATTCTTTTAGAACTTTCCGTCCATCATCTTAAAGAAAATATTAATTTCAGGCCAATCAATGACCGGAATTACTTCAAAGCTAATAAATATGTGATTTAATTGAAAATTTTAGAAAGCATTACTCATGGTGAACCAGCTGGTCCCCAAAGGCGGCTAGTATAATAATAATGCAATACAGGTACAAGTAGATAAAAATATGAGCAATTAAGAGATGATGATGAATATTGTCATTTATGCTTCAATCATTGTTTTCACGATTTCTAGTTTCAATATTCAAATCCCCCTAGCCAAAAAAAATCATGCTTTCACATGATAATATTAAAATAAAAGCAAATTCGATTAAACATTTGTAATATTAGATAATTATAAGCATTTGTAATATTCGATTAACCATTTGTAAATATTTTAACAGGGTTATATAATGATTTAAGTATGAAAATTAACTTGGTTTAATATGTATAATTATTAATGAATTAACCATTTCTTGAATATATTTATAAGAGTATTAAAATAACAGATTGAACAATTGCAATGAAATAAAAATAATACGTACAAAGATTTTAATATCGAGGTTATTATTAGAAGCTCATGCATTGCATAGAATGAAATTGGAAATTTTATGTTAATAACGATGTTTATATAATTTGGTATCTCCATTTCCAGTTATGTATTGGTTTAAGAAACGGATTGCATGTCTAATTACTTTGCTCAGATTTGAGATGTAAATAAGTAAATTGTTTTTCTCTCAGAATTTTCAAGTTCCAAAGAATTAATGAGAAAAGTTTATGAATGCTTTCACGGAATTTCTGTCTGTTGTGATTAATATGACTGGTAAAATTAGTTTAGTTTAAGACAAAAGCAAATATCTCGCACGTATGAATTACTGCTAACGAAATTTTATATTTTTGGCATTTTAAAGCAAACTTTCTATAGATGAAAATGGGCAACTTGCCATTTCATGAAACTATTAATTTTTTATGGTCCTGACAGAAAAAAAAACTTTTACAACTTAAAGGCTTCTGATATATTAATGCAATAAAATGTGATGTCAAAAAAACATGTTATTTTACAGTATTTATTTTCGTTTTAATTTTATAAATACATGTTGTAGCATTTTAAAATGGCTTTCTTATTAGTTTGCAAATATTTGAATTAGAAATTCTATAACTAATAAGGTTGAAAAACGAAATTTATTATTTATGTACTATAATAACATTCTAATATAGTGTTGGTATTTCTAACTTTATTTTAATATTTTCGATTTTTTTTTGAAAATATTTTATATAAAAATATTCTAGATTTAATTATTATGCAGATGTATATCATCAAATAAATTTGAGTCATAAAAAGACAATTATGACCTAAAAAAAGGAAATTAATTATAGAGAAATCCATATAAAACAATATGTAATAGAACGAGATGTCTTGACTACTAAAAGTAATAAACAATACAAGTGAAAAATAGTGATAAAAACATAATATATTACTTTAAAATGCAAAACCTCTTATACTGTTTAATAGAGTAAATGGAAAAAATATATGTTGTCTTTCAAATGGAACTAAAGATTGCATTGAAATGTTTATGAGGAGATCGAAATTTTTTTTTCTAATTTTCCTTCATTTTCGCCTTTAATATTGGCAGACTTTGCTGGTTTTAGGTTGCAATCTATATATTAATTCTGAAAGATGTCAAATGTCCATTTAATAAAATTACGAGGAAAGGCTGAGATGCTTGATATCACTGCAAAATGTCCTCTTTTCCTTTAGTATGATTGATTGAATATCAGTGACACATACTTTGTTCGTCAAGTATGTTCATCAAATGGGTTTAAAGAGGAGAAACAGATAGATTTTCTGAAAATTGTCTCAATTCTGAATATGCAATGGTTTACTAGCCATCAAATAAGAGAGGTTCTCTGACGTATTTCAACGCCTACATGGCAAGGACTGTGATTGCAATTTTTAAACAGGTGGTGAAACTTATCTTTGATAGAGGAATTAGGATTATTCTTTATTTTAAGATACTTGAACTTTTTTTCGAATGAGCATGTTAATGAAATTTTTGAGTTTGTCGTCTATGTAGTAAGTTAAATTACCATGCGAAGTAGTTTTTATAGCTAATATATTGTTGGTTAATTAGCTTATTATTGTTTAGCCTTGTCGAGTTCTTCACCTTCTAAATTTGAATTGGCTGTATTCTTGGCGATTTGAAAGCGCACATTAAAATAGAATTCTTCCTCAACAAATGATGAACAATTTTACAGTTTTATTGTAGATAGAATCATTTCGTTTAATGATTAAAGATGGATGTATAATGGGATTAAGTGGTGCAAGAGCCATATTTAACAATACAGCGCCAGTCGTATGGTTTGTATTTGGCTGGAGTTTTATGGCATAAGAGCAATGACCAGTTGTATGGTTAAAATACAAGAAGCGTTATTGTCTGAAAATCTAAAATTAGAAAATGATTAATAAAATTGCAAAACCACGTATCCAAGCATTCTAAAAAATGGCAGTAAGTAGAAACATTAAATGAAATGATAAAAACCAGTGACTTTTAAAATTTTAAAAAGATTTTTGTGGGAATGTTCCCCCAAGAGCATTTGCATATCCCCTGATGAAGTATAAAAAATCGTAAACGTTTAACGGTTAAGACTTTCCGAAATGTTTATCTGTAAGCACGTTAGAATTAGAAAAGAAAATTTGCTAAATGTTTTCCGACATAGATGACTAAAAAATTTGCTTCATCGACTTTTTAATCTTGGAAGATTAATGTTTATATTTCTTAACTGATGATGATAATTATGGAAGTAATAATAAATACGAATTTTTGACTGAATGAATGTGAAATGAGTTTTTAATTAAAAAATTAACTGAGTCGATTCCTTATCCTCACTTCTAAAATAAAATTAATTAACAAACATAACTAAAGCGTAGCTTAAAATTTGTTTTTATATTTTTAGAAGAGTCTTTTTTAATTTTAAAATTTTTATATACTAATGGAGATATTTTTAGTTTCAAAAACTTTTTAATCTCAAAATATATAAAGCATGTCTATCCTTATTACGAATGTTCACAGAAAATAACATTAAAAATCTATTTAAAAAATCCATTTGCTATATGATATAAAGAATTAGTTTTTCATTATTTTCTGTTTCCTAATTTTCCTAATTTGATGGTGGGGAGGGGAATGATTAGTATTAAGCTTTAAAGCATTTTGATCAAAATTCTTAGTCTTTTCCTTGAATTTTAGAGTAATTTTGTAAAAGTGTTTCTTACATTTCATGAAAAATGAAATTTAATGCAGAAATAACATTTATAATTTTTGTAGAAAAAAGAGAATAATATTTAAAACAAATATTAGAATTAAAAGCGTTCATGTATTTTAAGCTAGAAATATAGAATTCTTATAGGTTCATATAATATATATTTTAGGTGATTATTATGCTCATCATTCCTACGTCAGTATATATCATATTCGTCTAATTTATACAACATGCACACACGCACACACTAACAAGTTGATAATTTTTTAATGAAATATTTATTTTTTTCCAAAAAAATTGAAGGAATTATTACAGCAAGCTTAAAGCCCTATATTGAAACAACATTGTTCAAGTTTTCTATACATTTCATACTTAAAATTATTTTTATTTAAATGTGTCAAGCTCACAAAACTGTAAGATATTCAATATTTAATATTTCAGATGTTATGTTAGAATGAAAGAACTATTTTTTTCCTTAATACAAATATAACACTTTAAAATACATTTAAAATCATACAATTTAGTGCTTATAAAAGAATTTTTGCTTTTTTTATTATAAATAAGTAAGGATTTTATTCCTAGTACTTTCATCAATACTTATTTTATTGTTAATACATATTAAATATAAAATTGGGTTAAAACAGAATTCGAGAAAATCATTTAATCACAAACTGGACACACATACTAACAAATAAACAAACCAAAATAAAAATAATAATCCTCTTAAAATAATATACCGTACATATTCTGCTCTAAAGTTAATAAATATCGTTTTAGATTTATAAATGAAATGCAAATATCTAATTCTACAAAGATTTCGAGCATCTACATTCAGAAATAATGATACAGAATTTTCATTGAAACATAAAAAATCCCCTTATCTAATATATGATTCTTTTAATGAAATGCAAACATATTTGTTTCACATTGTTTTTGCTTCAAATGTTTTCAGTCAACAAACAAATCACAATTGCCAATAAACCATGACAATGAAAAACCTAAAGGTAAAAAATTCAATTTTATTCATCTATAAATACCCCAGCAAATTTGTTTGCTTGCCTCCTTTCGCGCATCGCCCATCCAATTTAATTTCCATCTAGATCTCCCACTCGATAATGCCATTGTGCTTCCACCGAAATATTCCGAATAAGAGTTTTCCGAGTAAAGCCGATGTCCATACAAAATGACCGAAGATATTTTCGGAAAAATTTAATTATTTCGGATGAATGCGTTCTCTGTCGAGGTCGAAATGTCAGGGCCCGGATTTGGTGCAGAATCCCGTCTTTATTGCCAATATAAATCTCTCGGGACTCCACATTTTCCAGAGATGCGGGCTCTCGGCAAATAGGGTTTATTACAAATTTTTCAAGCCCCGCTTGCAGTTGGGCCGATACACCGAGGCGCGTTCATTCAATTAAGATGGATGATCAATTGAATGGCTCTTTCCTGTCCATGGGCGAGGATAATGTGAGGACAATTCCGGGGCCCTGATAGAGATAAGTTGCAATTTGGTGGAGGAAAATTTAGAGGAATTATAGGGGCTTCCCTGGAAATTGAGTGCATGTGAGATTCGAGTTATAAATCATTGGATTCTGAAGTAGTTAAGAGATACTAATCTCTGATCTTTTATAAGAGATGATGAATCTCCATTTGGAAGAGACAATTGCTATCTGTTAAAAATCTATAAACTTTCGACGTGAAATTGGTTCTGGGTATTTTAAAGCATTTTGTTTGAAAAATTACTCACTGAACAACTGCTTTAGATTTTTCGAAACTAAGTTTACTATGCCAATATTTACTATGTTCTCTCTTTCTTTATTTTTTACTAGCCGCCTTTGGCGACCAGCAAGCTCGCCAAGAGTAATGAGTTCTAAAATTTTCAATTAAATACTTACGTGCTTTGCTCTCTTTATAATTTCTCTGCCAGATATACTTAAACTTCAAAAGTCACGTAACTCCTATTATTATAGAAGCCTTGCGATTATTTGTACATTGCACTATAAAACTCACTAACTCGTAATAAGTTGTGATGAAATCATGTGGAAAATATCACATTTTATATTTGTTCCATGACATTACGTTTCTTTGTAAAAATCTAACACTTATTTATCAATGCATCTTTTATTTTAAGTTACATAAAATGTAATTATTATTATTAGTGTAATTATTTAGACCAAGTTTACAGTAGATAACAATATGCACGCCTGTTACTAATGATTTACAAGTTAGCCATTTGGTACGAATTTGATTGCATATCCTGTATAAATGTAAACATGTTTACCATAAACAAAATGCTGATTTACTAAAATAATGATATAGATATTGCAAACGATCATAGAAACCTTTGTCTTGTATTTATTTTTTAGAAAACATAACATTTAATATTTATCTAATTTCATCAAATCACGTGTTGAAAATTGCATTTTTTTTATTTAATTTGCAGTCATAATTAATTTATTTTTTAATTTGAGCTTCTGTTAGTATGATGGCAGCAGTTTAATAAAAGCTATATTTTCCCTTTGCCCGTTCATTATTTATCGTTTGTTTTAAAATTTTATTGTTTTGTCTGAAATATATTATTGAAAAATATGTTTAAAAATTCGTTAAAAATAGAATTTTAAGTTAAATGTTAAAAAAACTGATACCAATAGAAAGCTAATTTTTTATCTTTAACTTGATGTAAAAATCAGCTTTGTGCAATAATATTTTCGGAATTTATAGCAGAAAAACGTCCAAATGTTTAGTATTTTATGCGTTACTAATATGCCTGTTTATTTACTTTGTTTTGATGATTAATTGCCGAATAAACTTTTTTTGTTGATCTGTTCTTGATATATTTATTTCAAATTGCAGATGTTATCCGTTATTGAATGAATCAGTGTAGCTTTGTTTCATTTCCGGTGTTAGGTTTAAAGGATCAAAATTTCCTTAAAAATTCTTTAAAAATAGAATTTTGAATTAAATGTTAAAATATTGGCACCATTACAAAGCCAATTTTTTTTTGTCTTCAAATTGATGTAAAAATCATGTTTGTGCAATAATATTTTCGGAAGTTATAGCGGAAACACGTCGAAATTTCGCTTAAATTTTAATTAATTCAAATTCTAATCAAAAATTCGAAAAAAGGGCTCCAAGGTGCACATTCCCGACCTCCAAGGTATATATGTACTAAATTCTGTAGCTGTAGGTCCAGTGGACTGGCTTGTAGAGCGCCAACACACACACACACACACATTGAGCTTTATTATAAGTATAGATTATATTAAGTATTCAAAGTAAGAATCAAATATATGATGAAGAGATTTTAAGGAAATTTAAACATTAAAATTTTCGCGAATTTGAAAAATGTCAGATAGGCATTATTTTATCTCTTTTTTTCTTTCTTTCTTTTTTTTTCGGGGGGGGTGGAAATTATATATACCTTTGAATGTGAATATGACAACCTCAATGAGTAGATGAAATTAGGTATGTCTATTTGGTTCTATTGTAGATTTCGGTGCCTCTTCGATTGGCGACTATTCCAGTGATGAAATACTACTTTTTGTTTTCATAATGTTTTGCTTTCATTAACGTTACTACTGAGTTACTGGCCGAAAATTTTTCCATTGGCTCTGATCTTGGCTACAAAAAAATATCCAAAAGATACAGGGACAACCAACTGTAAACTTCTACCGTAGTTTTTATTTCAAAAACTACAGAACATTCTTTAAATTCCAAGAAAATTAAATTATTATCAGTTTATCTATTCGTCAAATAAAAATGTGGTAAATTAATAAAAATTTTGTATTGTCGTTTCATTAAACATTGCAAAACTTTTCCAATTATTGATACATGCCATAAAAGGAATACAAATTATCTCTCCAATTGTTAGTGTGCATACTCCAAATCATACAATATAGATGGATTAAATTTTGTTTATGGTTTTATCACCAATGATAGAGATGTGTGAAAAGTTTTAAATTAAAAATACCGAAGTGTCGGCGGATCGATTTACTCTTTCCCGTCTGAAAGTAAAAGCTCAAAATCAAGTAGAAAAAATTAATGGAATTTTATATGTGGCCATACTTTCAAACTGATAATTTATCAAATTTTCTATCCTCTAGGTTATGCTTTTGAAAATTCCGCTGGTATGCCTTCAATGATCTAAGAAGCCAAATCAAAAATTTTCACTACACGAAAAAATTCTGGACTTCTTCTGGTTTCAACATAATATTGGAGGAAATTCGTTGATAAATTATTATGTAATAAGTACGATCCTTGCTGATATGATATGAGTTATAATGTCAAAAAAAAATGTCCTTTCCACTTCTGTGTAAATTGAAAGTTGAAATGACAGATTTCTTGAAAGCGGGTATTCAAAATACAAAAAAAGAAGAAAAATCAAATCAAACATTTATTTACTTACATGCTCATGCAAATTGGCATATATTTAACGTAGTGTATGCCAAATCCCCCTCCCCTCCAAAAAAAAAACTAAATGAAGCTTTTATTTATTTATATGCACATACAAATATTCAGGAAAAAACAAAATTCAAATGCATTTAAAGTAGTGTATACCAAATCTCCCTCCACTCCTTAAAAATTCTTAATGAAGCCTTTACTTATTTATATATTCATACAAATATAAAAAACAAGATTTTAATGAACTTCGGCATACATTAAAAATAGTTTGTATCCTCATCTGTTTTTTTTTTACTTTAAAGAACAAAAGAGATGATATTCAAATTCATTTCAAAAATAAGGATGTACTTACCACGTTGGACATCAAAATATGCCCTTTCATCTGTTATAGCTGGGATTTACACTTCTTCAACTGTACTGTCGTTTTTATTTTTTGTTTGAAAGATTTAAGTTCATGCGAAGCAACATTCACAAAACATCTTGACGCTAACTCCGCACTAGAACATATAGATGGGCAAATAATAAACTGCCGCTAAGTATACCTTTATGCACACAAATAAAGTAAAAAGTAAGAGTAAAGTCCAAAAAATTGGAACATTCCATCCGGCTGCTTCAAATTAAAGCTCTCACAGAACCAAACAAGGTTTGGTTATGAAAGCCTTCTTCTAGAAGAAAATCTATGTTTATTTATCACTACTTAGATATTACTTTATTGAAAACTACAATACAATTTCACAACAATCAATCATTGCTACAATGTCACAGCAATAATCCATTTTACAATGCCACAACAACAATCAATATTACACTGTCACTACAACAATGTTAGATCACATTGAAGAAGCTCAATAAATGAAGTTATAATCAGAATTTAGAAATTAAAAAAAAGAAACCAAAGGCCTGAGGTAAGCAAATAATTAGAAAAAGTATATACAAAGAATATAAATGCATAGTTAAGATAAGCAGATAAGAAAGTAAATAGATAATTAATAAAGTAATAAAATATTAATTACACTAGTAAAATAAACCATTGTTTATATATATATATATATATATATATATATATACATTAAAGAAGCATTGTAATGAGGTAATTTTGCATTAACCATTTTTATAAGAACTTTTATACAATTAAAACAAATTGCTACTTTTTATGAAAAAGATGTTTGGTAATAATGAAAATTCATATTAAATTATTACAGTTTGCTCTTGTAGGAGGAATATTGAGGCTTATTTCACTAATTCGGAACAGAAACAAAGAAACGATGCTAATTTCACTTCTATGGAAAGACGTTAATATCTCATATTTTTATTAAGATATTTTTATCTAAATAGACATTTTTGGTAATTTGTCAGAAAAAAACAATAATTATACTCATTATTTGTTTCAGTTCCTATTTTGAACCATCTCATGGAAGAAGTTCTGTCATTTTATACATATACAAGCTTATAATTTCTTTATGTGAGAGCTGTCACGAATTTTAAGTTATTTTATATAAATTCTAGTTAATTCTAAGTTATTCTAGTTTATATATTCTAGTCAATTCTAAGTTATTCTAGTTTATAAATTCGAGTTAATTCTAAGTTATTCTAGTTAATACTAAGTTGTTATAATTTATAAATTCTAGTTAATTCTATGTTATTCTAGTTAATACTAAATTGTTATAATTTATAAATTCAAGTTAATTCTAAGTTATTCTAGTTAATACTAAGTTGTTATAATTTATAAATTCTAGTTAATTCTAAATTATTTTAATTTATAAATTCTAGCTAATTCTAAGTTACTCTAGTTTTTATTACTTAAGAGTTCTCAGTAATAAATTAAAAATTAGTTCTCGTTCAATTTTCATTTTGAAAATGATTTATATTTATCATGCAATTTGAAAAAATGATTGAGTTGACAATATTTTGGCTTCTAGTTTAAATTTCTTATTTGGTATATTTTTTATAAGGATAATTTGCCTAAATGAGAATTGGACTTTGGTGGTCTAGTGGTAAAGTCTCTTCCTCGGAACCGCAGGATTTCAGGCTCGAGATCTGATTAAGTCGAAGAACCATCGTGTAAGGGAACCTGATACCCGTTAAATCCATGGGTGTTAAAAATCCTCCCTCTGGTGTGCTGTGCAAGTTTGAAGAGGAGAATATCAGCTCAGATGACGACTTCGTCATCTGATCGCTGTTCAAATGTATGAGGTCAGTCCCTAAATAGCCTTAGAGTTGTTTTAAAACCGGGCTTTAATATAACTAAACTAAATTTAAATGAAAAAATTTATAGTATCTCATAAAAATTTTCACTATTTGATGTTTTGTAAAAAGCATAAATATATAAATTAACTGAAAACATTTTATGTATCATTAATAAAAGCCTAAAAGAAAAGAAATCTAAATATAATAGACAAAGAAGCTTTATTACACATTTACAAATGATTAAAGCAAAATCTCAAGTACAATTTTTTTTAATACTGTGCAGTTGGACATACATTTATAAAAAACTACCACTTTGCTTGAAAACTGCTAGTTAAACAAAACATCCACTTCAATCAGATATTATGAAGTGGATATAGTTTAATGCCTTTATACATTAAATAATATTTACAATCGCAGATAATACTTAGTAAATGCCCTGCTATTCATACATTTTGGCGCATCTGATACTTTTCGTTGTACCTCAAGAAAACATTTATATAATGGAAATAGAAGTTATATCACGATCTCCTTTCAAATTCTTCAATGTTTATTTTTGAAACGAAACATTTTAAATTTAAAATAATTCACTTAAAGCTACTTAATAAATATTTTATGTTGAATTTTTACTGATTTACAATTAATTAACTTTTACTCTGTTATATTTTAATTTCGTATTTAAGATGAAACAATTTGTATCTAAAATCTTGCTTCATTAGAAAAAAAGGTACAATTTGGTTTTCACGACGACCGAAAAGCGCAAAGAAGAAATCATGGCAAATTATAAAAATTAAATCGTCGTTTAAAACAACAAATACCAAAAAATTCTTGATTAAGTAAATTGTAAATTACATTTTAACTAGAAAATTAAAAAAACAGACAGTTAAATAAAATCTAAATAACATTTTCATGTGCATGTCAGGGAACATATTTACGTATTTTTAAACCGTGGTAAAAAGAATCGACTTAAAATATTACAAAAAATTTCTTACAAATGAAACATATTTTGGACAGAACATTAACTAACATTCCGATCCATTTTCTATGCTATTAAATCCGACAGATCTGCACTAAAAATATATCAAATATCAGAAACACATTTCCATTAAACTTTCTTTCAGACAGAAAACAATCCCTTCTTCTCTAAGAGTGTCCATATCCAAAGATATATTTCACCAAACAAAATAAAAGCCTAATGCTTGTATAAACAATATTTGGACAAATATTCCAGACAGCATTTTATCGCTTTCTTCCCTTTCAGGAGAAAATATGTATATCCCAGAGGGAAGTCGCACATCCCAAACCATTTTCTCTCCGCCACTTTCTTAATGCTGCCAGTGTCTGCTCATGCCAGAGGAACATGCATTATCTAAACGGGATTGGGGAAGGGAGTATTTCTATTCTACGCGGACAGTAAATCCAATTTTGGGGACCATTCTGCACGCGCCTAAAGCACCTTGGCGATAAATAACCCTCCATTTCTCTCATTGGCGATCTCGGATGGTCACCTTTATGAGAGACTAGAGTACCGGTGGCTTCAATCGGGCATGCTCGCTTGGCTGTGTTTTAGTGGTTGAGAGGCATGAGTGTGCCATCTTCTGATTTGAGCACATGGTGTCCTAAAAGAGAATGAGGACAGCTGCCTTCTAAAAGAAGGCACTTGCAGGAAAAATTGCTAGGGTGCTTTATGGTGTATGCTGATATTAGATTCCTTCTATTGTTCTATGGCCGAATAAATTAGAAGTAAAAAAATAATCCTTTCACGTCGGAAAATAAACATTATAATTTTGCCTTATGCCAGAAATTTCAAAAACTGAACTTCTCAATTGTTACCACAAGCCATAATAAAAAAATGACCATCATCTGTAATCTTAATGTATTATATAATAATCATATTTAATGTATCGAATAAAAATCTGTGATCATGAAAAATTATAGGGCCTATTTAGGTTTATATTCATAGTATGAGTATGAAAGGAAAATATTTTAAGCAGATGTTATTTATCCTGCATAAATTCCTTAACACCAGTAATAATTAATTTCTGTAGTTTGCAACTATTACTACTATATTCTAATAATTATTATATACAAGTACTCACAGTTCCATTTTGATTAATACTTTTAAAAACAGGTTATGTCTTGCCGTTCCCCAAAGCTTAATATCATCTCTGAATTATTTTTTTTCTCTTTAGTTTGACAATATGTTACATACATAAATTTTAGTTGTTTTTCTTATGCATTGCTTGTCATGACCTCAACTTTACTAATCAAAGAAGGAAATGGTATTATTAACTTTGAGTGTTTTCTATTTGAGGATTAGAACTGTTACGCGTACACATGTCATTAGCATCATGTTGTGAATTCACAAAAAGACCAATCGTATCTATAGAGAAGAAGTACAAGGAAGAAGGTAACGGCGTTTCACTTTTTCGATCGAGTTCTTAATGCAATCCAAACACATATTTATCAGATTGATTCATTCCTTGGTTGACACACAATTAATGCTCAGTGGGAGAATTTCTAGTTTTCTTCGAAATTGGCTACGTATTATTTACAATTTTGGAAGAAAAAAACAGTACGTAACCTTTATTTAAAATTTCTCTGTGAAAATTTCATATTGCAAAATAATCATAAACGGTCTCTCCGCCCTGCAGTTAGGCATTTGGATAAATTGAAATAGGGGGAAACCGCGACCACATAGGAAGGAATTATAATTGAATCTTAAGAATAGCCACCGACCATGTCACAATCTATCCTGTAGGAGAGATTGTGCCATTGCCGGTGACCCATCATTATGCCTTTTATAGTTAGAGTAGGTCGGAAGTTGTTAAGACTAAATAATCCCATACTATTTCTAAAGTTGCGAAGACGAAAAGTATCAACCATCATGCCAGAAGCATAAGCCTAGCTGACGTCCTGGTATAAGACGCCATCTTGGTTGAAAATATGCCACGTCTTCCCTGTGATCTGGACGTCTTGGGTTCGAGTCCTTGTTCGGAACATGATGGATCTTTGCCCTATGTTCTATCTGTGATTTGTGTAAAAAAGAGGTTTTCTATAAAAGGTTGTGCACAAGTATTATCTCCTGCCAGAAGTCAAACTTTTGCCCGCGGTTGCTTAGAGGAGTTTACCCTCCGAAGCTACTGCACAAATTCGGTTTAAATCGTTGACATTGGCAGTGGACTTGTTTATGACAAGAGTCATGGGTAACAAACAAATAAAAACAGCATAAGTCTCCATTTCTGAAATGCCTCCTCCTAGAGGGAATATACTGAAGATTGTAAAATATTACATGGGAATGATTGTTCATTGATGTTGTGGCAACTATAAAATCTCACAAAATGTATTCAATATAGGTGTAATACGTATATGTATAAACGTAATTTTTAAATCAATAAAAAAATTTTAAGTAAGCTTGAAATACTTATTAAAAATAGAGAACAATGCACGCAAATCGATGTTACTTAAACTAGTATAAAATTGAAATTGCTATTTATGCAATGATGTTCATAAATAGTTTAAAGTAAAATTTGGATTAATTTTTGAAATTTTTTTTAAATCTATACGTTAACAAATCATAATTACTTTCTGAGTTTTGTACTTTTAGGTTCAGATATTAAAAGAAACAAACTATTGAGAGAATTTACTTATTAAGAAATTTTTGTCATTGAATCATCCGTTTACTACCAAAAATTAGAAATCTTGCATTAAAATGGGTAATATCGAATCATTTAACTCTCTTTCTATTAGTAAATTAAATGAAAAATTTGTTAATTTTGTGCTCAGATTATAATTTTCATCTGTCCAATTATAGTATTAATATATAGTTAGCAGTTATTGTTATTAATATGTCGTTAAAACTGTGGAAGTCATAATTATTCTTTCTTTGATTTTGCCCACAATTAAATACAGCTGTACATTTTTCATATAGCCATGACATAGAAAATTACATTATCCAACTAGTTACATTTTTAATATTATCATATAAGCATTAATAAACAGTTGGATTTCTTCTAAAATTTTATACAAATCTAACATTTTATAGAACCATATGTCATGTTCAATACATGCAATTCTCTACATTTTTGAGTTATCATGTTCATATACATAACGACGGATCGACTTTCTGTAAACATGTTTATTCCAAGTTTTGATAAAACTCTTCGTTTTTGAGCAATAGTTTTGGCAGATAGAGTGACATGTAAACAAACACACAAAAAAAATGTTTTTTCAGGCGTTTGGAATTCGGATAAATTCGGATATTCCTCAGAATCTGCAAGTCAAACATTTTTATTCATTGCAATAATAAAAACAACAATGCAGTGGAAAAAATATTAAATATTTGATATTAATGAGATGATTAAAAATACAGGATTATTGGTTAAGTCATTTTAAGCTTATTAAATTCAAATGGTGTCTCGTATGTCCAAGGAAGAAATATGTACTAATAGAAAAGAGACTATACTAAATTTTTAGAGCTTCTAGCGGCGAAATAAGGAATTTTCACAAAAAAAATCACAAAAGAGTGAGAGAGAGAGATGGGCAAAAACACAGTGGAAGCAATTTCATAGAGAGGTTTCCCTTTCTCGCATTTTCTCTAATAAACTGGTCTTACCATGGCCAAACATAGACGTCTATATTTGAAAATCTATTCTTTTGAGCGTTCTACAGTTTTTCCGAATTGTATAACTGTGAAGTAAAATTTAACTGACGAAGAAAGTAAACAAAATAATATTAGTAATAATATTATAAAAATGACTTCTGGGAGAGTAGATTAAAATATTACTATTAGGAGATTAAAAAATATTACTATCCTTTATTTTATTTATTTATAGCTATTTTTGTAACTTACTTATTTTGCAACTTAACGCATTATACTTGTCTGATAGAACATTGTTCCTTTGCTATAACTACAAGTTCCTGCCTATATAAGACACTGTTTTAAATTTAATGGATTTACCGATCACTCTGTATATTTTCTATTTATGTGATGGGAAAATGACAGTTGTTAGTGGAAATTTTAAATTCAACTTATTACCTTTCAACTTCTTTAAACTTTCGCGTATCACTTATAAAAGATATTGAGAATTACAAATTTATTTTCTGGAATTAGAAACAATATTGCCTTTGCTGTATTATATTACGGATTACATTTCTTCATAGATGATACTTTTTATTTAAAAATTGACTTTCATTCCAGAAACCTTTTAAGGGAATGTTCTTATTATAAGTTTTGAAACATCATAATTTGTTTATATAATTCAAAAAACAAATTTAAAACGCATTCAGAATATCAGAGCAATTTATAATTTAATCGAAATATATATATGTATACCTATTAAAATGTAAAATAAGTTTTTCTCAAACGATATATATTCATCTCTCTCTGAATAAAAACATTTCGAATAACATCATTTCTTCAATCCTAAAGTAAGGAAAAAAATGACATAGAAGCCAAGAAATCCATTTCCTCACAGTCAGAATGTTATTAAATGAGGACAGCAAAGAGTATGTATCAAAGGGAATAATTTATTACCCACGTTGAACAAATTTAAACTGAATCCGCAAGAATTATATTAAAAAGATCCGATTTCCTCATTAATAATTCGATGGAACTGACGAAAATAAATTGGAATAGAATTTACGATGCGAGAAAGTTATCTTGGAATGTTTCTTTTTTCTTTTGCGTTTTGTATTGGATAAATTTCTTTTTATATTATTATCATAGAAGCTTGTATATACTGATATGCAGACTTATTTAAAAGAATCGTATATTTAATTCAATATAGAATTCAAATTAAAAGAATAGAAAGTTTTTTTAATAAAAAAGGAACTTTTATTAAAGTATTGAAAAAAGGAATTTTTTTTCCTTGTTATATGTTGTTTGGAAACTCCTCCAAACTCCTGTTGGTTCCTCCGAAAATATGCTGTTGGAAACAAAATACAGAAGTGTGAAGCTCTATAAACAATACCACATATCAACATCACATATTTTTTATCTTTGAACTTCATATAAAAACTAATATGCAGGATGCATCAGGATTGTTCAAATGAAAAGGGTGCAAGTTGAATGGAAATAATATCTTTATTGGAAATCAAAGGAAATCTCATGGGCCTTCTAACACGTCTCATCGTTTAGATGACAGGTATTTTCCTTTGCTGTAGAAAGATGGTGGTTGGATCTTGAGGAAGTCTTTTCGTTATTGCAGCAAAGTCTTTCACTTTGTCGTCTTAATGGAAAAGTGGCACCAGTAATGCTCTCTTAGGATGTCCAAGGATGTAGAAGTGACAGGGTGGCAAATCCGGATTGTACAGTGGGTGTCCCAACACTCATCAAAGGAGTTTTTTTAGGTATTATGGGTTTCACGAGAGACGAGTGGACGGAGATTGTCAAATAGAATGATTACTTATTGTATGAAAAGTCATTTACTTTTGATAACTTTCAGTAATTTCGTCAGAGTACTGAAATATTGTTTTAAACTGATAATGCTCTCTTGGGACCGGAAATCAATCAAGAATAATTCATAACAATAGAATTAGCAATTGTACTATCTCCTAATATTCCTATCTGGATGCATTCATGTATAAAATGACTTTACTTTCATTCAATTTCCTCTGTCACGAACAGTGTTCAATGCTGAACAATTTATGCAATGCATTCCTCCTACACCCTTTCATTTCCCTGTTTGGTTGCGCTGTTATAACTTCAGTCATTCAGATGCAACGGCAAGTATTCACTTTTAATTTGGGAAACATTCATATAAGTACATTACAAATTTTCAGGATATATAGTATGCACCTAGATGATGGGAAATCACACAGCAATACATGGTCTCAAACATTTTTCTGGTTCGGTAGTGAAGCACCGCACACAAGAAAGACACTGACTAGGCAAGGAAACATTATTATTATTTTTAGTACAGGAAAAATGGTGAGAGGTCTTTGTCTGATGCACGTGATAGATGTCATTGCGTAAATTGAACCATCAAATGGTGTTGCATTACGTATGCGTTGTTGTTTTTGCCTTTCTAGCCGTAAATCGTTATTTCGCCTTCAACAATCTTCCATGCGTTTCAGCGTGATGGAACCTCCACCTATTACTGCATTGACGTACTTCTCCACCTGAATACAAAGTGTGGCTCTACAGTAAATCAGGGGTGGTATTCCACTACATTGGATCTTTCAATCGCCGGAGCTTGCTTGCCTTCATTACTTTTTATAGGAGGTACATCAGAGCTCTAGTGTACAAAACTTTAGTTAACAGTGACAGTGATCGTGTTGCACGCATCATGGTAGCAGCTGCTGGGGATACTTGTTTTCCGCCCGGTATTTTCACTAACGTTAAATTTTCGGTGTGCCAGAGTTGTGAGGCCAGGATCACGTCCTGGGGTCATAATTTCGAACATCTTATTTGATGTAGATCTTTGTCTCTTATGTTTTTCTTCCTTAGTTTGTTTTTGTTGTATTAAGAATTATAAATGTGTTTTCTCATCTTGTTCATGTCCTTCTTACTTCTATCTTGTGTCACGACTACCGCGTTAAGAAAGCATCTCCGACAATGCATTGCTACGTGATTTCACATCGACTATGATTTCTCACTAGTATAGTGATTATAAACTTACCTGAGAGTTTGTAATCACTTATACTTCCTCTACTATAGTTTTTAGATCGTCACTAATAGCAAAATCTTCTCCACTCTAAAATTTTTTCATTGTTATCTACAAATTTTTTTTAAAGAATAATTTTATTAGTATGTTTTTATAAGTTTTGAAATAATATTGATGTTTTAAAAAATTCTTCATCCATGTATTAGGTTGTTCGGAAAGTAATTTCGTTTTTTCCTGACAAAAGATTTAATTGCATTTTTCGCACCCAATTTCATAATTAAACCGCAAAATCATTTTATGTTTTAAGAGCTGATATAGCAAGGCTTGAGTGTGAAAAAGTGCAGCTGATTCTTCGCAGTAGTTTTTGGATGGTGCCCTTTTAAATATGGAGAGCAATAAACAGCATTTTCGTCATTTTTTTCTTTTTTGCTATATAAAAGGTAAAAATGCTGTTCAAGCCAGAAATAAATTAGCCAATATGTGTGGAGAAGATGTGTTAACAGTACATCAGTACCAGAACTGATTTGAAAATTTTTTCCTTCAAATGAGGAGGCCAAAAACCACCTCGATCAGTTTTTCTTACAGCAAAGACCAAAACTTTTATGAGCGTGTAATCATGTTACTACCAAAAATATGGCAAAAGGTATTAGACCAGAATGGCAATTTTATAATTTAATAAATAATTTATTCATTAAACGAAAATTTCTTTTCATTTTGACAAAAAAATACGAAATGACTTTCCGAACATCCCAATATATATATAATTTCAAACTTTTCTTAGAAACTTTGCTGATTTATTCTAATTAATTAAAAATTTTATGATGAATGAAAATCAATTAATTTTAGAAATATGAAATCGATTTTCCAAAGTGAAATATTTAAAAGTGTGATTTTAAAAAAAGAACTTTTCATAGCATTATTTATGTAAAAAGAAGCCAAGATAAAAATTAAGGAGTCTTAAGTTTAGAGAAACATTTTCTCTCAGCAAGAATATTATTAAACATAAATTGCAAATTGCATACATTAAAGAGAAGAAGCAAGATTAATTCAAAAGATATTACACCAAATATATCTATGAATTTATAATTAAATCCTTTTATTTATAATTTATTTCAATTTAATAAAAATAAATATGAATGGAATTTATGACGTGGATAAATTCTTTTGTTTGTTGTTTTCCATTTTTATTTTAAATAGGATTCAAATTTATAACACTGTTGATTCTATATACAATGGATACCGTATCTCATATTTCTTTGGAAAATTCCTTTTTTATCTAAAAAATACACAATCTGCGTGACTCGTGCAATTTTAGTTGCTGAAGAAATGATTATAAATAATATGACCACAAAAGTTTTTAATAAACAAGTTTTCGTTATTATACTGGAAAGAGGAAAATAATTCTTATCAATACAAATGTTGACAAAACAAAGTCATAAAAGCGCATATTAGTCATAAAACAACATTTTTCTTTTAATCGCTTACCAGGACGTCAACAATTTCTCATTATAAACAACGTACAGCGTTGGGAATCGTATAGCAAATGAAAGCTCTTAATATTTTCAAAAATACCTTTGTTTATTGAAACAGGAGAGATTATGATTCTTCCTATAATTTAAATAATTTTTCTTTTCAAAATGTATATATAAGGTTTACAAATGAACTATTGAACCTGAATAAAAGAAAGGATTTTGAATTTTGCTTACACATAATTTAAATTTGAGTTTAAATCTGAGTTATGAATATTTCTAAAAATGTTCCTTTATTTCTATTTGGTTTTGAACTTCATTTTTAAGATTTAGAAAAAGTTATTTTCCAGTTTTCAATTCATTAATTAAAATCTGTTTGATAAACAACTTTCTATTTTTATTATTGAAGCCAACTCTCATTCAAATGTTATTCTTAAAAAATATTATAATTATTTTTTCAGAATATTATTATTCATTTATATTATTATTGTTATTTTCAGAATAATAATTAAGTATTTCAAAATTCTTCCATTAATTTTTCAGCACAATTTTTTAAGATTTTAGATACTTTCTAACCATTTGGGATTTTATGATTTAATGAAAATGTACCTAATTTCGAAATACAGAATCAGTTTTCTTACATATGTATTTATATTCTCATACTTATAAAATCATTTTGAGTATCATCATTACTTTCATCTGAACTTTAAAAAAAATGTGGAAACATGAAACCAAGGAAACCATTTTCTCAGGCTAAAAATGTTACTAAATCTGAACGGTGAAATGTATATATCAAAAGGAATAATTTATTACCCATGTTGGACGAATGTAAACTGAAATCGCGACACAACATTAAAAAGGTCCGATTGCCTCATTAATAATTCTATCGAGTCTCATGAAAGTAAATAGGAACAGAATTTACGATAGGAAGTTATCAGGAAAGATTTTAGCTTTTTCCTTTCTCTTTTTGGATCGGGTGAAGTTCCATTATTGCCATAGGATATTGTCAATACTGGTCTACGAACTTGTTTGAAAGAATCACACCTTGAAGCTTAAATTAAATTAAAAAAGAGCAGCATTTGGTAAGTGAGATACAATTCCATTTTTGTTTTCTGAAAAGACAGAGATAGTTTGATTTCAAGATTTGTTTACTAGAGTTTCTTTGCTGTGTGTTATCAGACGAGAGTGGAAATTAGGAAGGAAACAATAAAATATACTGAATTGAAAATATAAAGAAAACAAGAATGATAAGAAGCTATAAGGAACAAAATAATAATAAATAAAATAAGGAGCAATTGAAAGAGATTGCAGTTGGTAGGTGCAATAAGAAAATACTTTTAATTTAATTTTGAGTATTTTAAAATGCAGGTAGCATAATTTGAATTATTATACATAACTAAGATTTCAAACATAGGATACATTTGTATGTGTTGCATAAATTTAATTATTTGAATATTTTGATTGCTCCTTAAGCATTATATAAATATTATGGAAGTGTTCAATATTCTCAAATATTGAGAAAAATATCACCTGGTAGTTTTGAATATGAGTCAGTGTATGAGAAACTTGTTTGAGCGATTGATGCAGATTCAATAAATCAAATTAAATTGAATAAACTGCTGAAAAAGAATGTCATCAATTAACCTATATGTATGTGATACAAAAGAAATTAAAGCAGTACCCTAGGTACACATACAGCAATCACACAGAAAAAGAATCAGCATGGATATAAAAGATATATCAACCTGAATTTTTTTACCTTCAAAAGACGAACTGTTTTTTATATCCTATAGGATATGTGTAAACTTTTTCTAAGCAAAATCATAGGGAATGGAAAGGAAGTATAAAATGTTATATTTCTTAGTTTTGAAAATAAAAACATCTTTCTGTTACAATATTTATTTATAAAATTCTTATTTTTAAAAAAAATATATTATGACATGAATATTTATCGAGTTTGAAATAATTGAAAGAATACTTCTATGTCGTACCTTATTATCATATAGATATGTTACCGTGAAAGTCCGAAATCTGGAGAATGTCGACATTCGCTGGTGAATGTCAACATTCACGTAGTCGCTTGGTGTATGTCCGAAATATTTGATAGATATCCTCATTTCTCACTTACACCGGCAAATGTCGACATCCACAATGCACTAATGGTGAATCTTGAATATGCGTTCATCTCTCCGTATCCGGAGAGGAGAAATGCAGACTTGCATTTTTGCCTCTCTGATGACCTTGTGTTCCAGCAAAACACAACGTGCTCTAGGCCGCACCTCTTTGTTGACGTTGACTTCTGTTATCTCCTTTTCGAGCTCTTTAATCATCTTTTCAAATTCCACCAAAGCTTGTCTGTGATTGTCGACATATACCGGCGATGGTCCGAAAGTGCAAGAAATGTAATCAATTGTACGGTCTTTCACCAACGTTTTTGGTATGTGTTGACATTCACCAGCGAATGTCGACATTCTCCAATTTCGGTCTCTCACAGTAACATGATATATAATTTCATAGTATTAATTGAAAATATACGTCTATATGATAACTCGTATATGAATAAGGATTTAGAGTTAACTTAAAATTGCAAATGATATTCTAATTTGTTTAAGGTATGTGTATTTCGGATGATTTTTTTAGAAACATTAGAAAATATTTATTTTGGTTTTGACTATTTGAAAAAAAGGAAGAACATCTAGGAAATCAAAGTATACCAGTTAAGTGCCAAATGTTTTTTAAAATAAGAAAAGTCTTTAATTTAAAAAGAGGTATAAAGAATAAGAGATAAAATTTATTTTAAGTCGGAAGTTTATCAAATGATTTTCTTAAAACTTTATAGATAACTTAAATATGTTATCTAGGTTTCTTTACAAAAGAATAGCCTGTATTTTCCTGTATTTCATGCTTTAAATATCGGAAATCGATTGATAAAATGTCCAAAAATTCAACATTTTTGACATTTTGAAGCATTCAAACGATTATAAAATATTTTTAAATAAACATCTTATTTATTTTGTAGTTCAGGAACGGCAAAACATATTGAGAAATTACTATGCCAAATTTGTACAGAAAAAAAGGCATTATATTTTAATTTATGAGATTTTCGTAAGATATTTCCATCAAAGACAGAGAAATGTGAAAATAGTGTATAAAGATGTAAAATAGGATTAAAACGTTTAGAAATGCAAAAAAAAAAAAAATCAGTGTAAAAATATTTAAAAACACAATTTTAACGATTTTATAAAGAAACTTGTTTAAACAATAAATATATATTTTTTTAAAAAAATTCGGAATTTCATAAAAAATAAACCTACAAAACGTCACTTATCTAAATTTATATATTTAACAAATATATATTAAGCCATTTCTTTTTTTGATTATTCTCTCTAGGTATTCGATTTATATATTCTATGAATGGTATGTTATTAAGACTATTAAAATAAATTGATGATTTACTGTATCATAAATAATATCAAAAACCCACATTGCAACTGGAATGTAAAGCTTCTCTTTGAATTTCCTTTTCCTTGTAAATGTGAGAGGGGAATGTGGGGAAGAAATATACATATTTGCATTTTCCCTACTGGCATCAGTTTTTGCAAATATACTTTTGTGTACCTTTGCCTGTGTTTGAAGAGGTGTTCTGAGGCTCTGCTTTGTAGTGTATAACTCAAAGAATCAGAATATTTGTCGCACTCATGATGCATATGAAATATGTTTCTACCTTTTTAGTAACAACTCTCATTGATTTTATATAAACTCGCCTTTAAAATATTTTCGAAGCTTAATTAAGTATAATGCTGACACATTAAATATATAAAAAGATATTTGGACATTAGAAACATCAAATACTTTCTTAATATTAGACTAATAAATATAAACTAATGCTGATAGAGATTTAGTTTAATTTATAGTTTGATGAAAGTTATTTCTTATATTGATTAATAATCTACTTTAGAATTACGTTTAAAGTTGAATATTTTATCTGAATGGGAAATGAAAAATCAAATTGTTAGATATTATCCATTTCTTGTATACTTCTCATCATGTATTTTAGGCGATTTTGATAAAAATGAATAAGTGCTCTAATTTTTCAAAAAAAAAAAAAAAAATAGCTAATAGATTATTAAACCAATTTAGCTGATTGTTAGACCATTTAAATAGTGCGCACTTTCTCATATTCTTTTGAGAGCATGTTTTTTTAAGGCTTTTGATAAGAAAAAATGATGTTCTAAATTTATTTTCAAGAAAAATCAGTTATTGTCTCCAGACTAATTTTTTAAATGTTTTTTTTTATCATGTGAAAAACTGATGCTCTTTTCGTTAAGCAGTTTTGACCAATTGAAGGCAATAAATAATTGAAGCTCAAAATCACATAGACAATGAATAAAACATAAATGACAATATTCATAAGCCTCTTTCAATAGAACATATTTTTTTTACCTGATTTAATCAGTTTTGCATTTTTATTATGTATGCCTCTTTGAAAGCAGATGCGTTTTGAAAAGATTGACCAATTTTTACCATTATTGCTTTGTTATTACGTAAACTTCTTCGATACCAGATGCATTTTTAAAAGATTGACGCAGAATTGTGGCATAATAGCTGTTATTTTCATAGAGTATAATTTTTTGGAGGAAATTTAATCATGTAATTCTTATAATTTGTTCAAAAAACTTCACTCGTGTTTAATAACAGTTTTAATAAAAGTATTTTCTCTTTACCACTGTAGGGAAATAACATTTCATTCATTCTTAAGAGGAAAACATTAAAGGATTTGACTCCTCTACTAAGATTATTCCATTACGAAATTATTTTCAGAAATTAGTAGTTTGTGTTGACAAAAATATTGTTTTCATGATAATTCTATATAAATTAATATGTTATTTATTATT
>JAPMOQ010005572.1:5763130-5881021 GCA_026543055.1 Argiope trifasciata
TAGGCTCCGGTGAGGGTGCTGGGGACACTTGATCCACCCCCTGATGAGATTTAGCAGGCGAATAATAAAAGATAAGGAAAAGAGAGACCGCCTTTCATCCAGTTTCGATAAGATCAAAACCACGAGGATCAAGTGTCGTTCGGAGTTGAGTTGAGTTGTATGAGTGGATCGGCAACATCAGTGGGAGCGACAGGAGTTGGAAGTTTCTGCGATAATTAGGACGAAATAATTCGTCCAGATGTTGCCTGAATTTCAATCGTCTGCTGTGGGAGATGCAGAAATTTTGTTAGACCTGTTGATTCGAAAATAATATTAGCTAACGCGGAGATTGATATGTTTAAAATTTGAAGTTTGTGCTTGGATCGTTTAACCGTGAGAGAGTCTAGGAATTCATGCGAGGAATTGGAATTTACTCTTTTGAAGAATTCCTAAAATGCTGAAGTTGAGTTTGATGTTAAGAAACAAAAAAATAGTTTGGTTTAATGATATCAAATTCTTCTTTTATGTTTGTTTGAGAAGAAGTATTTATAATTTCAAACGCAAATATTCAGTAGCAAAGTTTAAGATTTAAATATTGGTGTACTGAAACTCTCATTTTGATAAATATTTATTTTTGATCTTTAATTCTAATCATTTTAGAACTTGATATTTTTGTTCCAATAGATATAAATGTTTTAAATTAAATCATGCCAAAATATAAACTTTAAAATTGATGACTTATTATAAAAAACAACTTAAAAACAGTTGGGAGGGGGTTCCCGAAACATTTCTCGCAATATTTTTACAATAGATAAAATAATTATGAAATATCGATCTTTTTGATATATCTAGTGTTTAATTAATCACTAACATGGGACTGTGATACAGATATCACAAAATCGAAAATATATTGATACTTTTTGGTTGAGAAAATATAATTGAAATTTATGAAATACCAATTATAATAAATTTATTTAATAGCAAATTTTATTTATTTAAATCATTGCTTAATTATTTTTTTATATCTGTGAAGTTACAGACCGACAGATTTTAAACTTTCACACGTATATAGCTCAAAATTTGGTAAGAATGTACATTTTGAATGCTAAAATTCGGAAGCAGATTCACTGTTAAATAGCAAATAAACAATCTAGTTTAATTAAGTTAAAATCTTCTTTTATATTTGTAGAGTTACATTCTCAATTTTAAATACAAAATTTCAGTAGCAAAGTTTCAGATTTAAAAACTGATAAACTGAAATTTTCATTTTGATAAAAATGTGTTTCTATGCTCAATTAATCATCTTAAGACACTGTATTTTCATTCAAACTGATATACAATTATAAATTAATCCAAGCCAACTGATAAAATTATAGGAAGATAATGTAAAAACAATTTTGAAAAACAGCAGGAGTAAACCCCCCAAAAAATTCCCTCACCTTTCTATTTAAATAAAAGTCTTACATATAAAATTTGTACGCTTTGACCATATTAAAGAAAATGTACGTATGTATTTTTTGTATAAGGAACAATACATATGTACAATATTTATGAAATATCGATATTTGGCATGGATCTAGCTTCAGATATATCCGAGTAATCACTAGCATTTAGACACAACAACCAAAATGTCGGAAATGTTTTTGGGATATCTTTTTCTCGACATAACTTTATAAACTACTATTCTATTCAACAAATTGCATACCATATTTTGTTCATTTAAATCATTGCCAAGTTATTGCTTTTATAAATGCAAAATTACGAACCAACAAATTTTGTTCTGTTCCAAACAACTGTTCCAAAATTTGATGCGAATCTATAATTTAAATGCTAAAAAAGTGAGCCCAAATTTAATATATTTAAGTGGTTAAGTTTTTTAAAATTTTCGTGTTGAAATGTACGGAAAAATTCAGAACAATAGTACGCCAAACTTTTAAAGAATCTTATACTAAATTTAATATGGCTCTAGATTTTAGATGCTTAGCCTGTTTACCGAATATTATCTGTCTACTTCTTTCTCATTGCACCTCCTGCCAGCTGAACTTACTCTGAATGGAGTCTGTCCATGATTTTATATAAATCTACAAATTTTATCTTACTCTGTTTAACAAATTTTATCACTCTAATTCAAAGCGTATTTGAATTATCGTGTTCACAAACAATCGATGGATAGAATGAATGAATGTGCTGAATCGATATTTCATAAATAGACATACAGACATAACTGCTTTTTTTGTAATTCAGGTAAGTTAAAAAAATATTCGCCAAAATCTCGAGTTCGAATTTTTCGATGATTAAATTAATTTCTCTTTGTATGTTAAAAATAGAAAGATATTGAACTTCCTTTGTTGTAATGATATCATTAACAGTTCTTCAATCGCAATGATTTTCATTTTTAGTAGAGGACGATGCATGATGCGAATGAAAAAATATCTATAGAATAAAATGTTCACCTGGATGAGATAATTTTCCTTTTATAACTGAAATAATTATAACAATGAGAATAAATTTTGGGTGCTGAATCTTTAAATAACTATTCAAATTGTATCTAATAATTAATAACTACATTTTAAAATATTATAATAATTAGTATATATAATATTAATTAGAATTTAATACTGATTAAAATTTAGAAATTGATAATAACTTTTAAAATACTTTTATTAACATTTATTATCTCAAACATTACTCCAAACTGAATTAATACCTCTAAGTAATTTATATTATGGAGTGCTTTGACAATATTTAAAAGAATTATCAAATACTATCCAAATTAAACAAACATTAGTATGTTTATATGTTTTAAAATTCTTTAAGAATGTTTGAAAGAATAACGAAATATTCACCGGTATTACACTAAAAAATTTACACTTTTAGTCATTTTTCGGAATAATTTTCTATTTAAATTATATAATTGGAATTAAATTATTACAAATATATTAATATTTTTCTATTACTATGATTTTTAATGAGTAAATTTATTTAAATAATATTTTATCCTAGTGTGGGTTGTAATTGAAACAAGTTATAATAATTCTTGAACTAACATCACTTACCAGTTTTCTCTGACTTACAAAAAAAGAAAAGGCCATTGTAACATGCAGTCGGAGAGCAATTCCTCTATTTATCCAATCTGATATCATTAGATTTCATTTCTAATTTATTTTATTGTTGTAAGAAAAATATCAAATGTGTTTGATTGTAAATATAAAAAGATAATTTTTTGATATAAATGATTGCAAATCTCATCGAAAAATGATTATAAAAGAAGCAAAATTTTACTTTCAATTTAAAGATTTTGTATTCTTTTATGTATTCTACCCTAGGCAAATTTTGAACGATTCGATTCATGAAAGCAAAAACGTCAGAATCCTATTAACTGCAACCTCCATCTGCCAATTTCATTCACTCAGAAATTCTACATCGATAGTGGCTTGCTAACCTCAGCACGATGTCTCTCCATGACGATCGATAGTCTGTGAGCAGCCTTTCACCATATTCATTTGACATAATCTCGATAAAAGCTAGAGTTTATCAATCTACTCTTATTACACTCTTCAAACAAATTCAACTATCAGAAATCCAAAAAGAGAGAAATTGAAATGAAAAAAATAATAATGGCGGCCTCTCCCACTTTGAGATTGATTTTCGAATGAATTACGCAATCTCAGCATGTCCTCTATCTCTCTCGATGATCTAAAACCGAAGATTCGCTGTCTCGGACTCGCTCTAAACCATAACGCAGGCAGAAGCGATGCAGAAAATGACGATAAAAAATATATTCCGCGTGGAGGGATGCGGAATAGATGGGTGCGATAAGGAGAGCCATAAAGAGAATTAAGTTTTCGCGGGTGCCCCAGGTGCGAGAGTTACGAACATTGCGAACAGCTTCTGACACCTCATCGCTTTCGTTCGCAGTTGCCATTAGGTATTCCTGCATTTCCATTTCCTTACTTACTTGGTGGTATACGAAACGGAATCAACCAATCTTCCTCTAGAAGAGGTTCTATCCATAATTTAGGACCTCTGGACAGAATAGCCTTTAGCTGGTGGTATATAAAATAGGGGCACACAGTCATGAATTTATGTAGGTGGAAGAGGTCTTACGTTAGAGGAATAGATTCTATAGCTGTGGATGCAAAAGCAAACGAGCGAGTATTTCCTCTTTTTTGTTTATTGAAGAAATAGATCCAACTTTAATGAAGATTGAGAGAGTTTTGTTTACCGTGTAGAAGCGTGAAGGTAACTGTAAAAACTACCTTATAGTCACTAAAGTGATATTATGCAAATGAAATGAAATTGTGTCTGAAATGTACGAACCGGTATAAAATTAAAAAAATATATTGTGACTATTAAATATATCTTTAAATCAGTAAACCTTCGGAATGACTATAGTAAATTAATGAAAATAGCGTAAACAATATGTTGAAAAAATATATTAAAAAATTGTTTTGCGAATATTTAAATTTTTTTTTATTTATTGGAGATTAGATCCAAGTTTAATGAAGGTTCAGAGAGGTTTGCTTATCGTATGGAAGCGTGCAATAATGGTAGAAGCTACCTTTTAATCGCTAAAGTGACAGTATACGAGTGAAACGTTAATGCAGTTGAGACTGAAGTATAACAATCAGTTCGAAGTATAAAAAAAGGAATATAGCGATTAATCCTTAAGGCACTCCGATGTCTCCGCTTAAGCACCACTCAAGACTGTGCATCCTTTTGTAGTTTTATTTAATTATTTTCTTAAACTTTGACTGGTGCAAATACGTTTATTAATTTTCCGGAAAAATTCAACTTAAAAAGTTAATATACATTAATTTTCCTTAAAAATTCAACTTAAAAGGTTAATATACATTGATTTTTCAGAGCAATAAACAAATCCTCTTATGCGCCAAATATTTATGCATCGACTTACTTTTCAAAGCGCTGATGGTTAAATATATCACTAGATCAGTTGATGATGATGTCATGTCCGTGTTTCCACGGAAAGTGGGCGCAGTAGCATCTAAGAGTAAAGACTCCTAAGTACCCAGAAAGCAGAAGTCTGACTTCTAGCTCATATGAAGATGAGACACACATTCGCTTGCACAACCCTTTTTTATAGGGGGGGACTCATTCATGCATCTCACAGATAGAACATACGGAAGAATTTCATCTGTATCTGTATACATTTTTTTCTCTCTTCAAATCCTGTTGATAACTTAACGGCCAAAACAATCTCTGAATATATTTTTATCTGTTTTACAAAAAAGGACACAGAAGTTATGTTACTAATTCCTTTTTTTTATTTATGCATTATGCAGATATTTTCATGGAATAATATAAAATAATTTTTATTTGCATCACTCCATCCTTCTGAGTCATATTATTTTTTCCTTGTTGGCAGATGTGTATTTCCTATTGGAGATCTACATTCGGAGTCTGTTTTTTTTTCTTTCTTTAAAGTAATGTTATTTGAAGCTGTATTTTCCCTATTTTCAAATCATATTTATTTAACAGCTTATTACACCTTACAAAAATGCTTATTAAATCATTATTTAAATATTTTACTTTTCAATATTTTTTTTAAAAAAATTTCGTTCCAAATTATAATTTTTTGAAGTACTTTCAGTCAAAAACAAATGACCTGAATAATATATAACATCTCTAAATATAAATTAAATTCTAATTAATTTCCGAATTTTTATGTTAATTTAGTGCATATTATATTCATTCTGAAATTTTCTCCTATTTCCAGATACAATTCTACCGTCTTTTATTTAATTAAGGCAACAAATGCTCTGTAAAATTTCTGAAATTGACCACTGCCCACATTTCGAGTGAAGGGATAAAAATTTGTCTGTCTAAACTGGGTCCGACTAAGGCAGGGGCATACAGGGGAAGGACTACCCCGGGTCCTCACATTAGAGAGGGTCCCCAATATAAAAAATACCATATTCATGTTCTGTTATCTGTTCTTCATTAATGAAGTAGTGAAACAAAGAAGGGCGCCAAAGAAATATTTGCCCGGGCCCCAAATAGTCTAAGTCGGATCCTGGATCTAAAATTCTTTTAAGGGATCTCTATAATTCCTTTACTTAAATCAACATGTGCAAAGAAATCTATTTACTAATTTCACAATATAGAGCCATGGAAGTAAATATTTCATTCACTCTTGTGTTGTTATGTAAACTTATCTTGTACAAACTTGACTCTTCTTACAAAATTATGCCTTTCCTGATGTAATAAAAGCGAAGTTTAAACAATCACAGTGCTTTTTCTCTCTTCGGCTATGAAACTGCTCGAAAATATCGCGTTTCATTTTATATGATAGAGATAGAGAGATAAGTAGATATAGACATCGACAAATATTATTTAGCAGAAAATTGAAGCACAAATTTAAATATATGAAGTAAAAGTTGAGAAAAAAATTATTTTAATTGCTAGAGTTCCAGTCTTTTAATATAAAATTATTATTGCTTTGTGAAATTTTCGTCTGAGTTCAAAGCTAAAAGTTTACATAACTTTGCAATGTTAAATCATTGCACATATTTCGATTACTTTATATAAAATTTACAAAGATGTTTATAGAGGTATTTTAATAGTTGTGTTTGAAAAATTTAATTTTTTGGAAAAATCATATTTGGGAAAATTAGTTTTTGTTTAGTATTTTGGTTTGAGTAAATTTTTCTACCGTTTTTGTTCTTACTTTATTTTATTCAAAGTTTCCCCAGATTTTAAGATTATAAGATTATTTCATTTTTTAAAGAAATAAACAATTTTAGAATTTTTCTTTTCTTTTTCTGCTGCAGTGACATTAATTGTGATCTATTATAAAGTCGCCATCAGAGATACGATATTTCTTCAGCGTTGTAACTTAAAATTGCGTATTAATAAACCTAGACATACTGCCATGGATTAATATATGTTATAAGCAACATTTAAATGGCTTCCATGCTCATGTTGTCTGAAATTATATCATTAAAAAGAAAATGAAGATATTTTAGTGATTCGGAATTATTTAAATTAACAAAAATGCTACAAAAAAAATTCCTTCTGAAAATATTTTAAAATAAAGTTCAATACATTATAAAGGAAACGAAATAGAAAAAGGTAATGGTTTTTAAATATTCTATATAAAAAAATAATGAAAAAGCCTTATTTAGAGTATTATTTGCAATCCTATTTCCAGCTGTTAATTTCTTTCAAATTATTGTTTAGAATGTAAAAAAACAGGCTATCAACTAAATATATTAAAAAAAATAATGATCCTCTGTCAAATATGGGTTTTAATGTTGGAGGACATACAAGTCTTTTTCTTATCAGTACTGATTTCTTTCATGCAATAAACGAGTATACTCTTTTATTCCCTTGTCCCTTTCTGTCTTCTCATGTGGAAAAATAATATTAATGTCGAAATATTCGCCATAGATGGTCAAAAAGAATCACATTTAACTGAAATAGAAATCGAGCAAAGTAATGTTCTATTCCTTAGTGAAATTCTACAATGTAAAAGACTTTTTAACGGTTCGTTTTGTTTATTTTTCCCAATTTTAACATCGGTTATACTTTATTCTTATGAAAAATTTCACTAGGAAATTATCAAGATTTATTTTTTTCTCATAGAATCATAGAATACTTAAGATCTTCATGAAAAGTTTCCCTTTCAAATAAATATAAATAAATAAAACAGATCCAAATCTCTAGTTGAAAAATTGTAGCACGGTTATGTTCAAGGATTGCTTTGTTTGGATTTTTGAATCGTTGTTTCATGCTAAGTGTAATGACTCTTACATCATGCATTTTATAGTAAGAAATGCCCATTTAAAAGCAATACCTTATCTATTAAGGCAAAATTTCTTTTTATATTTAATTTTAAAAAATCTGTTTTAATCATAATATTTGCATTGCCAATATATTCGAATGAAATATTTCATGAAGCAATTAAAATGTTTGAAATTTATAACAGCAACAAAAAGCATTGTTGCATATTCTTAGCAAAATTTCTTTAAAAAATAAAAGGATTTTAAAAAAATACATGGAGATAATATTAGTCGCTCGGAAAAACTGATTTCCGCTTTACTTTAAGGTTTTTTTTTAACTATACTTAATCTGATGTTAATTTCAAAAAAACATTACGCCATTTTTTTTTCAAACTTAATCATTGTTGTTTTAAAATTTTATAATAATAATTTGAAATGACAAATTATTATTAAAATATTAGTTAAATTAATTTAATTTAACCAATAGTTAAACTAAATTAAATGAATTTAATTTAATTAGATTTAGCCAATTTAATTTAATTTAATTTAACAATTAAAATAATAAATTTTGGCATTCTTTTTTTATTCCCATGTTTTAAAGTTCCTCTCCAATTCACACACACACATATATATAATCATAAACACTGGCATAAAACTTTCTAATTAATGAGTTAGCTTTTAAATTAATGAGCCCCAGTTTCGAAGAAATTTTATTTCGCCATATTTTTGCGGAAATTTTTCCTTGGAGTTTTTTTTAATTATAAATCCAATCGCATGTAGATATATAAATGAAAACATAAAATAAAAGTAAATATTCCCAAAATTAATGTAATGCAGTTAGAAACTCAATTATAGCAACGTAAACCTTGCAATGTAGTCCAATTATAACAGCTCTTTTCATCATGTGAGATTTGTAATAACCATTTTCTTTATTACTTTTATTATGATAAATCAAGCCATGCATGTATGATTAAAAAATACAAAATGAAATAAAAAGAGATGCTGTGTAATTATTAAGTAAGGCATTAGAAGTCCAATTATAACAATTCCTTTGTACTTTCTGCATGCTATAAAATAGTTAATCACAAAGTTTCCTGATAGCGTTTCGTGAATGCTTTGTATTCAGTTAATGTAATTAACTCTAGTTCTGGAACGTTTCTTTGCCTGTGAGCTGCATTTCCAAGGATTGTCAGAAGCAATCGTTGTAAAGATCTAATGTTATGTCTGGCATTCAAATTTAATTAGCATGAAATACATTTAATGTTTTCGTTTCTATAAATACAGATGCTCTAAAATTACCTTTTGCTCAAAGCAATTTCTCATTTTGATGGATATATATGCAGGTATCTGTATTTTAAGTCCCAATGAAATAAAACTGTATGATACGAAGATTGCAAAAGGGAAGGAAGCTTTTTAATTAGAAATTCTGAAAAGCAATTCAAAGAATTTTATTAAGCGCAAGAGAAGAGGGAAACTCTTCTATTTAACACTCTAATTCCCCGAGTTTCATTTGATTGGGAAACGATATTTCAAATCTAAAACGACTGTTCACCAACTAATTACTCTTTTAAGTTAATTACAAATGCCATTAAGACTCAAAGGAAGCAGACGGATGGATATTGAAATATGTGGGCAATTCACTTAATATAGATTATTTATGTGTAGTCGAGCAACAATTAAGGCTCGGATCTCAATCGATTAGCTCAGTTTTCATTACAAAATAAGAATCATTATTGGGATGATTAAATAATCAAGGATTCCAAAGATCATCTCAGCAAATTAATTAAACAATTTGTGAGCGAGGAATCCGATTCTTTAAAAGAAATAAAAATAGTGACTTAATGTAAAAGATATACACTATGGGAACGAAGCCTGCTGGAGAAGTAATGATAATTTATTGTAAATTTCGTATTGACTCGGTAGAGGATTAAATTCGCTTGGGATCTTAGGAGTCAAAATATTTTGGCCAGCATTTAAATCATATATTTTCCCTTATTATTTTTACTTCTTAGCTATCAATCTTTCATGAAAAATGTAACAATGAAAAAGATTATGCCTTAAGGGGGCTCCAAAATTAAAGCAAGATTTGAATTTACATCCGATCGAACAGTAAAGTATTGGCAATCCTATTTAAAAACCCAGTTGGCAGCTGATAATTTAGGATTGGATAGTGATGCACTATAGAACAACTTGTCAATGCAAGATTTGAATAAAATAAAGGACATGGTTTTTTCCCTTTAAATTATGATATTTTTATTGAATTGTAAAGTACATAGGATAAGGTTATGAATGGAATAACACATAGAGAAAATGGTCTCTACGTCTTCCCTTGCACATCTGCACAGTTTTGCCGAAATTTCCCATGACTTTTTGCAAAGATGGTTGAATTTCTTTGATGCAACGTTGAATTTTGTCTTTTCATGCACACGTGTTTACATGCTCATTGGCCGACACTGACATTTCACTTCAAATAATCCCATAAAAAGAAATCCAATGGTGTTAAATCACACAATCTATGAACAAATTCTCAAATTTTTTAATAGCCACCAGAATCTTAATTTTTCATATTATTCAAAAGTGAAAAAAAATTGTTCTATCGTGAGACTCTCTATTTTTAGTAACTAAAACCTATCAGTTGTCATATGATTTTAATAGGGTTTCCAAAATGGAAATTAAAAGCTTGGAAATCGAATGATGGAAAAATAAAATCTTGTGTTAGTTTTATGATGCCATTTATATTATCATTAATAATATTTGTGATATATATTTTTATTGACAAGTTAATATTAGTTTAATTATTCATAAACTCATGCTAAAAAGTAATTGTGATATTTCTGTTAGTATATGTAGCTTTGTTATGTATAGATATCACCTCAGGTGTACTATGCCTGGTTTTAGTTCCACAATATGGCATCCTCCTGAAAGACCACCAAAATATTTATGTATTTAAAATGATTTTATTTTGCCTATTGTTTGGCATAGCATGGTTAGCATCATAACTCTTGTGTTAGAAAAACCCAAACGAATCAAATCAAAATCAAAAGATCTGATACGTTTCTTCTAAGGATAGCTTGAAAATTCACCAACAACTTTTCAACGCTGCTTTTTCAAATGCTAAAAAATAATTAAAATGAATCAACTGGTTTTCATTATGAATCTAGAAGTTTTCGATTCATTACAACTGAGATTCCAACCAAATTCACTTGTCAACTTCAGATGCTTTTGCCATTCCTTGACTTGCCTAAATCCATTAGACCATTTTAACCCTTTGCGATCGGCAAATTTCTCTGATGGGAGTACCAGCTAGTCGGAGCAAATTCAGCTTTTCGGATTTATTTATCCTTCAGTAATTTAAAGAAAATATATGGATATTAGAAAACACTGAATTCGTTGAAACTGATTTATTGTGTTCTATAGTGCTTATAATACTTAAAAACATCCCTTTTTTATTTCTGTAAGGTTCCAAAGTGTGATATTTTGCAACTATATATATCACACCGAACTGGGGCAAAGTGGTTTCAAAACGATATATATATATATATATATATATATATATATATATACATATAACACAATGTTTTAATAACATCTTGCCTCCATACTGGTGACTTTGCAACGACTTGCGAATGCCGTCACTGTGGTGGCATCGACCGCGAAGGGTTAATATACTGCGATTGACAGTTATTATAAAGTGTACTAATGTTAATGAAACAGCAAAAATTTTTCTCTCCGATTGCGCTAGTTTAATTACAGTATATTTCATTTAATGTTCACAAATTAAGATAGAATTTTAATCAGTATATAAAATTCTTCTTGGACAATAAATTCGGGGGGATAAATTTATTGAAAACATTGATGGTGCACCATGCTGCGTTTTTTCAGTTCAAGTACATTTTCTCCGAAGAGAAGGCTTGCATGTTACCGATGAAAAGTATCATCAGAAGATTATTATATAAACCATAAAAAACCTTTATGTAAAGTTTTACAGTTCCCATAGCAACGGTTATCAGGAGAAAGCAGAAGTCCATGTTTTCCTAAAATCGTGTCAAATTGTTCTAAGAAGGAAGAAAATAAGAAAATAGGAGTTAAGTGCTTGGCGAGAGGCAGAGCTGCTAGGACCAGACGGTCAAGATTCTGTTGTGAAGAATTGTTTTAGTATATTTATAGAGCTACATTCTAAGTACTTAGACATAAATATATTTGCTCTAAATCAATCGTGGTCTATCTACTAATTATTCTTTATAGTTACAATGATTTATGTTTATGGATTAGGGTTTTCTTAATATTATTTGCATAAGTTTTAAAGAGAAACCTTCAAAAGCTTCAACATGAAGGGATTTCTAATGCTTCTACAGGAATTAATGGTCAGGGAAATTGAAATTTCTCGGTTTTTCAAGTATCAAATTGTTCAAAGGACAGAATAAAAATGAAGAGATTGATTAAACAGATTGTTTAAATGCCGGGCAAGGCACATTTAATTTATCCATGAAGAACTGTTTAATTATCCTTAAAGCATTATATTATAAATAGTTTTATTAAAATATTTTATTCCGTGGAAAGCCAATCTTATGATTATGCTGAAGCATTTTCATAAGCACATTTGTAGATTTAGTAAGTTTATTTTTTTCCATAAATCCATTCTTTTTTATGCATACAATGATTTTTTATGTGTTTTTTGCTTTATTATAAGATTGGATTTGTATTGTAAAATTCCAATAATACGTCACAAAATCTTGCAGTACATACTTTCGATAAAGTGTGACTATTATGATTCATAAAAATATTACATTGAATCTATTAAGAATAAAATTTTGTCTTTCCTTTTTTATTAGTAGTAGTAGACAGCCATATTGCTAACTTTACAATTTTAGAGATAATTATTTATTTATTTCTAATATTTGTTAATGCCACTAACTATCTATGAAAAAATATCCCGCAAGCACATGAGAAAAATTGTTTTTATAAAAAGAAAGTGATATGGTGGAACTGCTTTTAATATCAAACAATATTTAAGACTTATTCCAGTATTCTAGACATTTTCTTAAAACAAAAATAAACGAAATACTTGGTAACAAACTTTCTTGCTTATGTAAATAAATGTGCTATTGTCACGTAATGGTAATACACGTTAAATACATACATTATATGGATTTTTAAACATAAGAATTTGGTTTTAGATTCTTCTTCTTTCTTGTTTCAACTCACTGGCGAATATTAAACATTATTTACGTGACAAGCTATAAACCTTAATTCCCTACAGAATAGACTTCTAACATAGAATTTTCTACATAAGCGTGTTACTTTACATATGAAAATAAATTACTTAGTCATTAATCTTTGAAATTTGTTTTAAAATATTACATCTAATCCTTTTAAAAGATTTGCATGATCATTTACATAGAATAATTCGATTGTAAACATAATTCTTTAAAGAAAATAATACTTTTAAAACTGTGTAGAAAAATATTAATACTTGTATATAAATATTTAGATACTTTCTCCCATATTCATTCAATGATGCTGTATATTTATGAAAATTGTGCAAGCCCGCTGACTAAGTCAACGATTTAAACCAAGTTTGTGCAGTAGCTTCTGAGGGTAAAAGTTTTTGAGCATCCGAGGACAGAAGTCTGACTTCTAGCTCATATGGAGATGACACTTACACACTTCTTTGCACTACTCCTTTTTACAGGGGTAGACACCTCACAAATAGATCTTAGAGTAAGCAATGCGCGAACCAAGACTCGAACCCGGGACGCCGAAATCATGGGGAAGAGCACTATATCTAGATCAGGGCGCCGGTATTTAAAGTCAATGAAGCTTAAATTATGAAATTGAATGCATAATTAACTATGTATTTCCTAAGATCATTCCAGTTCTCAAAATACTGGAATGTTCAGTTGCATTTTCAAAGATAAGAAATATCCCCTACCCTCTGAAAAATTGCAATGGCAGTCGGTATCCTTGAAATATTGATAGATAATAGAGAATTCTACTAGCACATCCTTTTATAGAAAGCTTTCTGTATCCCAAAAGTATCTGGACGAGAGTCTCTAACAAACAACGCATGCCCCACGAGTAATCAACCATCACAACGAAAGAAGAGAAATAAATTTGCATTGGTATCTAGACATTTAAGGGGACATGCGTAGTTTTCCATTAGAGTTTGGAGACTTTCCTTATTAATGAGGTGAATCAGATTAGTTTTTTGACACGTATTAAAACTAAATAAAATATGAATTCCATGCAAAAGGCACATAGTTTTTTAACACATACTTAGCTTTTATAAAAACTTTAAAAGGTTAAATTATTCTATTTTATAATTGTGTGTGGTAATTTATCATCCATGCTTGAGCGAGTGTTTGTTTATTATCCACACATAAAGTAATTTTAAATTGTATTATTTAAACATGGGGAGTAATTCTTTACTTTGTTATATACAAAATTATCTATCTTTAGTAATTTAAAATATGAAACGAAATTAGAATATATGGCTTATAAAAACTTACAGTTTAGGATGGTATTCCCAAAGCTCCAAATAATTTATCTTTTAAATGATGTGCTCTTTTAAAAAGCTTTAATTAATTTTGCATATTTTCTTTTCTAGATAATTTATCCTTTCAACACAGAAATATATCATTATTTAAAAAAGTGAATATATAATAAAAAAGTACTGAAAAGTCTAATATTAATGAATTTATTTAATAATTTTCCAAAGAATTCTTCTAGTAAACTTTTATGAAGCATTTTAATTTTATCGGATTTGAACGAATAATATTAATTGCTTACTATGTGAAACTTTTTTAACTATAAAATAACAAATTAATTTATCTTTAACCACCTTTTAAATTCTTAACTGATAAAAGATGAATGGGATTCAATTTAATTAAGATATTAATGTTGGAAGTAGGAAGAAAATTCGATAATGGATGTGAATTCCTTTCATTGAGCTATTCGTAACGATAAATTTACACTTAATGTAATGTAAAAGTTATTTTAAGTTATTTTTAAAAGTTATTATAGTTTTTTCACAAACATTAAAATAAGAAATTCGTTAAGCCGATCAAATAAACAGTAAAAATAATTCTTGGAAGTCTGCTATCAGAAATGGTTATAATGATAAATATGGTATCATAAAACTTTTGAACTGAGTATGAATTTTCTATATTTATGAGGTCATATTTTTTGATTTTAAGGATGAATTTATAAATCTACAATAATGTTCAATATTATGTGTATAATGAATATAAATCTTCACAGATCATGTATAGTATAAAATTTAAATTATATGTTTTATGAATACGAAACGTATTATTGATTATGATATAAAAATAAAATTTATTTATTACAAATTAAAAACCAGTAAAACATATAAATTTACCCAATATAAGAAGGATGTTAATATATGATATTATTTTAAACTTAACTGGCATTTTTAAATTTACGCATAGTATTCAAAACAATTTAGCTGTTAAATAAAAAATACCAAACTTTATCAATATTCATTTAATAATTTGTCGTTGTTTCTAATATCACTTGGCATGGACAACACTGCTGACGAAGGCAGGGATTTTTAAGCCGAAAGATTGTCTCCTGTTTTTTGGTAGTGCCACTTAGCTATTCACGCATCACCAAAATTTTTACGGGGCTGTCTTCATTCATGCGTTTTATCCGTAATTTAGACTAGAATCAAAGAACGATCACCACTGAACCAATAGTTCAGTAGTATTACTCTCGACATGGAAGACTTTGTGACAACTGAAAGATTTATACGTGTGTCAGACACCACACAAAGGATAATCTTCGGCTTCCTGGGTTCGAACTCACAACCCAAGGGATGCCGATCGAACGCTCTACTAACTAGCTATCCTGGCCTACTCAACAATTTTAATGACACAATAAATGCATTGCTTTCTTAATTATATGGTAGAAATTTTAAAAAAGTTCTTAATTAATATTTCATGGAAGCTTTAACTAGATAGATTGCAAATTCCACTGTTTTTTTAAATTTTTTATTCATTAAAATAGGTAATAAGGTTGTTAAACTAATATGTAAATGATCGGGAAAAAAATATAGTAAACATAACAACATTATGGTCGAGAAATTATTTTTTGATTCTATTTCACTGGTAAATTTACATTTAATGTGACATCTAAATTAATTAATTAATTAATTAAAACTTTCATTATCTTTTCTTGCATTTAATCTTAAAACTAAATATTATATATTTTGCACCATTTTTGCATACTATATCATATTTTTTTCATATTCATTAGCAATAATTTTTACTATCATGCTACATATTATTTATTAATTATATATAAAAAGCTAGTTATTTCATCTATTGTCACAATTCTTTAATAATGTTATCTTATCACTTAAATGTCATTGCTGAAAAAAAAAAGATGAACTAATTCTTAATAGAGTTCGAATGGACGATTTGAATGGTCACCCGATCTTGACAACAAACATGGCGACTGTTAACTAACTTGAAGACGAATTTGGGGACAGGAAAAGTTCTGGTATATACAAGAATTAGGGTCATAAATTTAATAAGAACCATGATCTAAAGTTTTTTATTGTAAAATTCCATGTGTTCTCAATGTTTATCAAAAGATTATATTAGCAGAGACACTCGTACACTATCGGCAATTCTCAATTTGGAGTGTTGACCTCACAACCAGCTAGCTTGTTGTTTTCGCTGAGCGCTGTTATTGTTTACCAGTTAGAAATCTGTTATCTGCTTTTGTTGTTTAAGCACTCAAGCGCTGTTCCCTTTCCTTTCATTTTGATTAAGTTTTTTTTTTTTGCCTGAAATCCATGATTTTAACAATATTAATAGAATGAAGCACATCTTCCATTATGTAACATGTCAGCCTTTTCAGTGGGAGTGTCAGACTGTCACAGGGCGATTTCCGAAACACATTTAACTTTAACATTATTTAACACCTTCAGTTTAAATTAAGCAGTTGGGAAAGAAATTCAATTGATGTAATGAATTTTCATCAATTTAACTGTATAACCCTTTATCAAAAATTTCCATCCGATGCTCAGGACAAGTTAGCTATTAAGCTATTAAACATTTCGAATTTAAAGTAATCTAATTCACCCATTTTAAAGGGATAAAACATCTTTCCTTTCATGCTATAGCATAAAAAACGAATTCAAAACTCCTAACCAATATTTTGTGAAAACTCTTAACTATAAAAAATGAAAATTTCTAAATCGTTTAATGTCTTATATGATAAAAGGTGAAAGAAACATAGTTTACCCAAGAGAACTTCTCAAAGAAGGAAAAAAACAGCATAACATAGTTATGGATGCGATTTTATTTTATAGCGCTATTCCACATGATAGATTTACATTTAACGTGACAGCATAAGTAAAGAAAAGGACAATTTTTTTGTCTCCTGACGTATTCAGCCTTAAAAAAAGAACAGGCGCAGTTCTTTTCCTTACAATACCACAGAAAAGAAAAGGTAGGACAAAAAAGTAAAAAAATGCCTACTCCTTTTTCTTCGAGCAGCGGTGAATACCACCCAGCCACTATTGGTCAATTGAAAGCGTAGTATCTCCTTTTTTTCCGCGGACAGCATTTCAAATACGACGGAAAATAAACATAGACATGTAAATGAGATGGACCCTAAAGTTAGGAGATGTTTTGTCGGACAAAGACGCTTTTTACGAAATGGAAGCCGATTTGGAGCACCGCATTTTATTGAAGATGAAGAGTGTCCTTTTCCTCTCGCGGAATAAAAGATTTAAAAGCGCTTTTCAGTAGCTTACGTAGGCGCTCTGCAGCTACTTATGCAAATTTATTTTTTACCCCCGGATGGTTTTTCCACTCAAATCGCCTGTTATCAGTATATATTTCTCATTGAATGGAATGGGGTTGAGATGCTCAGATATATTTTGTTGGCAAGGGACTGGAAATCTTTCAGGGATTTTTTTCTCTCTCTTTCGTTCAAATTGAGGTTTTAAGTGGAATGTTCTGTGGCAGAATTACGTGTTCGAAAACGAGTTAAGATAGTAAAATTAAAAGAAAGGCTCTAATGTTGTGGAAAAGTAAAGTTCTTTATCTAAGCAAATTTAACCTTTCGTAAGTGATAAGAAGGGGACAGTACTATATTACAGAATTTAATGGAACTAACAAAATTACAGCAATTATTACATTTCTAGGACTCTTGCAGCCACCCCCTCCCCCAAAGTTTAAACAAAGTTAAGAAAATTATTGAATTGAAAGTTTGCCAGAAATATAATAAATGAATTAGATTGATCATATTATATCACATATACAATAAGTGAACGAGTTTGATCGTATTGTCCCAGACATTTAGCAAATGAACTAGTTTGATCATATTATGTCAGATATGCAATAAGTGAAGGAGTTTAACCATATTATGTCAGATCTATAGTAAACGAACTAGTTTGATCATATTATGTCAGATATGCAATAAGTGAAGGAGTTTAACCGTATTATGTCAGATCTATAGTAAAGGAACTAGTTTGATCATATTATGTCAGATATGCAATAAGTGAAGGAGTTTAACCATATTATGCCAGATCTATAGTAAACGAACTAGTTTGAGTACATTAGCCAGATACACAGTAAGTGAACGAGTTTGATTATGTCAGATATACAGAAAGTGAATGAGTTTGATTATATTATGTCAGATAAATAGTAAATTTGATTACATTATGCCAGATATACCACATAGTTTGATTAAATTATACCGCATGCAAAATTAAAAGAAACGTTTTATGTAGTGAAAAAATAAAGGTCAGTATTTACGCAAATTTAACCTTTCGTAAGGAGGGGCAGTAAAGTATTTCACAATTTCAGGGAACTAACGAAACCACAGTAATAGTTCCATTTCGTAAATTCTAGTAACCCGATACATGGAGAAAAAAAAAGACGAAAATTATTGCAATTGGTCACGAAAGGTTTGTTTGTTTTTTATTGGCTCAAGATCATCTTTGACCAAACTATGCATAAGAGTTATATTGCCAAGAATTCGTTAAAGAATAAATAGTGAAAAAAAATGTATTCACTCTGTCAATTAATGACAGCCCGAATGATATCTAATGTTAATTATTGGCAATAAAGGCAAAGAAGAATTTAAATTGTAAATTATAGAGTGAAGCCCAACAGATTTGAAAATTTGATTTACGAGTATTCTCTCTTTTTAATTGTTTTTGAAACCAATAGATACATAAAAATGCTTACTGAATATGGAAATGAAGAATATGGAAAACAGGTAATGAATAATTATAATGATTACAAAAAAGAAAAATATATATATTATCAATTTTTCATGAATTTGGCTTTGATTTTGATTTCGCTGTATTTCCATCTTGTATTGAATCAACATGCAAGGTATATCAAAACGAACTTGACAATTTTGAATCTTGGGCAGATGACTAAATAATACTTGCGCTATCTCAAATGTCTGCTCCATATTGACAGAAAGATATTTGTTAAATGTCAAATTTAAATTGCTTAGGGTTCTTACACATGACTATGATTAGATAGAATTGGACATTTCCTCAGATTTATAAATTATTGATAGATTGCAATTTATAAGATTTCTGTTTTGAAAGCAAGGCCACTATACAATATCCATTTTTACAATATTATACAATATTGTGCGATAATGTATTATATCATTTAATATCCAATAATATTATACAATAATGCGAATTTTGTTTAATATTCAACATTATTGTAAAATTGTGTGTAATTGGGATGTTCTTTACTCTTTAGGGAGATGATTGTTTGATTCCCAAAAAGTTTAGTTTTGCTATTAGGATACTAATTAATTTAATATAATAATTCATTTTAATTTATGAAAGGAAAAAAACTTATCAGCTTCAGTCCCAAAAGTTTATTTTGGTTACCATATCAGTATTTACAATTTACGTAAGGCAGGAAATTGTCAATAAGGGTCACAAAATTTTATTTGAACTTAAATTTTCAGATTTAGTTTATGGTCTGTAATGATTGATACTGCTTCTGAAGAGGAGTTCAATTTCGTTTCCAACGAGCATTCATAACATATATTGGTTTGATACTTGTACATTTTGTTATTGCTAGCCATATTTTCTAGTATAAATAATCTCTATTTTATTGCAAAATATATAATGTCTCATTGATTTTTAAAAATCAATTGATTGGCCGATCAATATTTTACTTGTACCAATTTAGATTTTGCAATATCGATGTCCTCAAATGCATAGGAATGCTTCTTCATTATTTTGTTCGTACTTTTACATTTAGTTGATTTTAATTTGATTAACTTACAATCTGAAAGAAAGTCAGGGTCATCTCATAATTTTGATCCCTGACCGGATTATGTATGCAATATTTTTCTGTTGCTGCAGTATTTGCTGCAATTTTAAAATATATTTTAATAATGTTCATGTTATATTCAGTTTACAGAGGAAACAAAATACAATTTTTCAGAAAAAATCAAATTATTTAAATTTTATACCAAAAACTGATTTTTTGCCATATTTTTTCAACAAAAAAATTATTTACTTTGTTCTAAGTAAAAGCCTCAGTTAATTTATATCAAACAAAAAATTTTTTATCTTCCTCAACTATACAATTACATTGAAATTTAAAATTACTTATAAAATGTGCTGAAGATTTAAGTCAACCAAAATACAAATTTTATTTTTTCATGAAAACTCTTATCATGCCTGTGGTGCTTCCAGAATAAAAATTTCCAAAATTAAAACTCAATTCCACGGATCCTATTTCATACTTTAGACACTCAGCAAGTTTGAAGAGTTTCACTCCACATTCACGTCTATCAAGTTGTCTGAAATAACTGAACCTAACTCCAGAAGTATCAGGTTCAGAGAAAACTGCAATAACAAAAAAAGGGAAGGAAATCAAATACATCCTAGGGTTGTCCGACTAAACAAGGCGAAGAAGTCACCGAAGACCTCTCTTAAAGTATCGAAAACTGTCAGCCCTAATCACCTCCTGGCGCTTGCCAAAAATTTTCCCCGATGCCACTTTGGACAGGTTCTCACTTTTCCCCCCACCAGAGAAATAGAATCCTGTCCAAAAAGTATTCCTCGGGGGAGCGTCGAGAACCATCCCTCCAAACGACTTTCTTCTCCCAGTCCACCCCCGCCCTGATGGAAGAAGACACTGAAAACTGTTATGAGAGGTAGTCAGCCTCATATCGATCCACCCCGCCGTAGAGTCCGAGCAGTCAACTGTCCGTTCCAAACTTCCTCGCCCCTCAGGGTGTTTGGCAAACAGGCAAACGACACTCCGCAAACACACATTCCTGGCTCGTTGCCAGGTTCAACCCTCCTCCACCCCATGCAGAAGATGCTATTCAATGTTTTGAGGCAATTTTATAGTTGGTTGGAATGTAGGTATAAGCAGATATTGGAAGAAGACGGTTTTGCCCAATGGCCCAGGCAATATGAAGCAATCGACCCGCTTTGTCTAAAGGAGTTCGGGGTTACAAGTGGCCAAATATCTGTCTAGGTCACTGTGTGAAGAGTCCTCCAGGGTATGGTTGTGACATCCGATACGATTTTCGTATCAGTAAAGGCAGTTATTTGCCAACGAATGTCTGAATTAGAGTCTTTTAACTTTCGATAAAAGGATTAGATGTTTGCTTGTGACTCAAAGACAGGGTATTTATATAGGATTGTTATCAAATGAAATTTTGCTTAACTTGATTAAGATTATCAATTAAATCTAAGCTCTTGGTTAAGTTTATAATGAGCACAATTTATATAAGGAGAATGTGAATTATAAGTAAATATTTAATTATATTAAATGACTGCAATCGTGCACATAGAATTTGATCTTTAAATTTGTACATATTTTCACCTCTGTTATATAACGGTTGCAACTTTAACTTAACTTAAATTAAAAACATTATTCATCTGAAAATGTTTTTTAAAATATATATGAAATTTCATCCCTCTTATTTGTTTTTATGACCGAAATCATCACAATGATATAAATAAATTTTCTGATAAATGTAATTTGAAGGAAATGAAAAACGTAATATTTCAAAGGTTAATGAATATTATTAATTAATGTGAATTATTAATGAATATTATTTCAAAGATGGTAGTTTGTAATCTGTATTTAAATGTACTGCAGAATGTCAAAATAAGACCTTTTAATTAAAGAAATAAACTAAATAATGAAAAATTATTAATGAAATAATAAATTGGATTGCACAAAGTGGATTGTGGCTGAGGCAGATAATTTACGCAAAGAGCTTTTTCGTAGTTTCTAAAGAAGCCTCACAAATGACTAAGGAAAGAGAACCCCAAAGTGAGTGAAAAAAGTGACATGTCTTAAACGTGGAGGCTTAGAAATTGATTCAGCACTCACTCCACCTATTTGAATATGCAAAAACTGGGTGATTACACACCTCTTTGGAAAATTACAGCCACAACCATATATGAGTCTTATATATATCTATACTACGACTCACTACGCATGTAGTGCAGAAATATATACATATATAAATCGTATACGGATGTACGCTATACTACTGATGTATTGAAGAAAAACAAGGTAAGTAGACAGCCATTCAAGCGTTCAGACATTCAATCTGAAAGTAAGGCCTGAATAGAAAACGATCGATGATTCCTGCTCACAAATTCACATCAAGTCACTGGTGGAATTTCCATATTACATTGGCATGGGGATAATTCATCGTCCACATGTTTATATTATGAGTGTTGACAACGCCTTCTGAAAAAAAAAATAAAAGAATTTGCATCCACTTTTCAGTTTGTGTCACCACATTCCATTGTTTTTTCTTTTCTTTTTGATGACTACCAGCTTTCTAAATTTGTTCATTCACAAAATATCCAGTTGATTTAGGATAGTATTAATATTTCAGATAGTTGCTTTTCGACTTTTCGCGTTAGTTAGGATATCCTTGTTTTAAGTTCAGGAGTATAATTTGGTGAAAATGGAGAAAAATTATCACATTCACCTAAGAAAAGTTATCGCCAGCTCAATTTTTTCATTTATGCTACTATTCACATTTAACGTGCACGCGGGTATGGTAGGACAAATAGTCAAATTTTCATCAGATGGATTTTGTCTAAAATTTTTTGGTACATAAAATCCTGAATTAAAAAATCAATTTTTCTATTTCATGTCATTAGAACTTTGCGATATTCAGTTATCGTGTCCAGAGATCGAAAGATATAATTCCAAAAATTGAACTTTTCGAACCCAAGGAAATCTAAATAGTGGCAGATCATGAAAATAGCATCGTTGAAATTTTATATTCACTAAGTATATTCTCTTTTAATAATTAATATATGTTAAAAGTAAATTTTTACAGTCGATGACAACTTAGAGCTGACTTTAGAGCTCCGAAAAGTAATTCGAGGCATAAATATTGACAGAATAACAGGACTTGTTTATTACTCCGAAAAATTCATATATATGATGTAAAATTCCCCGGTCCATGCACGACTAGAGGCATTTCCCGATAGTGGGCCACCATCGGTTAACACCTCCATTGTTAAAAGCCCCCAGATTTCTAGATGGTGAATCCCTTATCACCGACTGGTTGGCATCTGATAATTAGAACACAAGAAAAGCTCATTGTGGAATAAAAACATGTCTCTTCTTCAAAGGAAAAGCGTGTCCAACAGCTGGATGCCAGGTGGTCCCTTTGTGAGGAATATCATTGTCACGTATTCCAGAGTGATCAATTGCTAGGACACGTCATTCATGGAGAGGCCCACGAAACAAAAGACTGATGCCACAATTTAAGGAAATTCTTGATGGATAATTGGCCGATGGAAAGCTGACATGGACGAACATAGTTAAAGGGGGCGGACTTTAGACATAGATAAAAGTACGGGTTTGGCTTTTGAAGGAGGGAACATTAGATTGCGGGCTTCGGATTTCCGACCCTCCACCCTGGCAGCGACTCTGGCTAACACCTTGTTAACATCTTATGCTGTTATTCGAGTCGATGGAGAACTGTCGCCACGAACACTTTTCAATATGAACCTTCGTTTGTTGTGTGCATAATATATATATATATATATATATATATATATATATATATATATATATATGAAATTTCACTCCCTTATTTGATGGATCGTGATCAAGTTATAAAAACGAATTTTTGAAGTTGAATTTTCCCGGAAGAGGGACCTACATGTTTTTCCCAGTCAAAATTTAAGAAAATGATTGAATAAAAAAACGAAATGATGAACTGACTTGAATGGTACCCGCGAAGAGAGATTGGATTGGTAACGGTTAATTCACAGTACTGAGAAAAATTCTCGCGTTATTATTGTATGCAGTTAATTAGTTCTGAATAAAAAATAACGTCCTTTAAAATGACTCTTAACTTTAAATAGCTTTCAACTACAAAAAAAAAGTATTCTGTATCATGGAGGTCTATAGTCAAAACTAAAATTATATGTTTTTGTAGAGAGTGTTTTGATACTTAAAGATGATTAACCGGATGCATTACAATGTATTTCCATAAGAAAGCATATACATTTTTAAAAAAAATTAAGGTTTTTCTTCTTCCTAAATTTTTAAAAATACATTGAGTTTTAATAGAGTTTATTATTAATTTTATTTACCTTCTAAATTCTTGAAGTACCAAAGTGTGCTTTTAAGAAAATATCATCATATATATAATATTTACTGTTTTTCTACCATGAGGATAAATTACTCTCACATCTCCATGATAAATGGAATATATTTTACAAAATATTTTTTTTATAAATATCCATCCTTCAGTAGACAAGATAAGACGGTTTTCAGCCTTTCAACCTCAAGGTATTAGGAGGGATGAAAGAAGGACTTTTTAGAAGAGACACCGAAAAGCATCTATTACCGACATTGAAATATGATTAAGAATACAAAATATATTTATTCAATTTCAAGAGGTTTTTTTTTTCAATATTTCTTGAATGTATCAATGATAATTTGATCTTTTTTTTTTAATTTTAAGGAAGAATTATGGGCTAAGAATAAGGAATTTTAACAAAGAATTGGAGATTTAATAAGAATCGAACTAAAAAAATCATACTCCATATTTTAAAACCTGTAATATAAAATTGTAATATTTATTAAAGGAGAAAATAGTATAGAAAGAGCTAAATGGAAGAATGAAGGAAAGATATTCTTATTGCTTTTACTAGGTCTACAGCCGACTTCATAATCTTGATTAGAATATTTTCATTCAGTCAATATGTGCGGAAAAAGATTAACTTATTATACAAAATCTACATTAAAACTTTTCTATACCACATTAACCTAATGTGCTTGACGCAGTAAAATATGGCTTTTGTGCCATAAAACAAAATACTAAAAAATTAATTTCCCATTAATTTGAAAAAGGCGATATTATTACCCTAAACTTGGTGTCGAGATATAATAAAGTGATCATGCAACAACTAGTGTTCCAAACTTAATCTATACTTATAATAAAGCTCAATGTGTGTGTGTGTGTGCGTGTGTGTGTGTGTTGGCGCTCTACAGGCCAGACCGTTGGACCTACAGCTACCAAATTTGGTACATGTATACCTTGGAGGTCGGGAATGTGCACCTTGGAGCCTTTTTTTCGAATTTTTAATTAGAATTTGAATTAATTAAAATTTAAGCGAAATTCCGCTATAACTTCCGAAAATATGATCGCATAAACATGATTTTTACATCAATTTAAAGATTTAAATATTAGCTTTCTAATGGTATCAGTGTTTTAATATATAACTTAAGCTTCTATTTTTAACGAATTTTTAAAGAAATATTTTAACCATGTCTTTGTGCACGTGAGTAGATAAAATAAAAGAATGCCTGAAGTTCAAATAAAAAAAAAATTATCATCGCAAAATAAATCTACAGAAATGCAACTTTCAGCATGTGATTGGATAAAATAAAAGAAATATAAAATGTGATATTTTCTTTAAAAAATAAATGCAAAGCAAAGGTTTCTACAATCGTTTGCAATATCTATATCATTAACTCAATAAATCTTCTTTATTTACGGTAAACCTGATTTAATTTAGACAGGATATGCATTGAAATCCCGACTTAATGGCATATTTATGCAGTCGTTTGCAATATCTGTATCATTAATTCGATACTTTTTTTCCCTTTCTCGCTTTCTTTAAAAAACATATTTAATATTTTGGCAACATCATCGAAATTCTTTTTTTAATATTTTGGAAGCATAACCGATGGTTAAAACTGACTGATTTATAAAATTAAAGAATATTATTAGGAAAAGGTGCACTTTTAGAACTTTCCGTCCATCATCTTAAAGAAAATATTAATTTCAGGTCAATCAATGCCCGGAATTACTTCAAGGCTAATGAATATGGGATTTAATTGAACATTTTAGAACGCTTTACTCATGGCGAACCAGCTGGTCGCCAAAGGCGGCTAGTGTCTATATATAACAAAGTGGCTATGCAACAACAAGTGTTCACAACTCGATGTCGATATATAATAAAGTGGCCATGCAACAAGTGTCCCAAACTCGGTGTCGAGATATAGTGAAATGATCACGCACTGCACGATCAGATCAATCACCATACTACCGAGATATAACTATGAATACTAAGAGATGAACACATATTTAAAGGACCATTTTATAAATAATTTATATAATTTTATTTGTATACACATATATCTATGCACACAAAACATATATATACATGAATGTGCTACCATACAAATAAAGGCCTATAAATAATTAATTAACTATGTTTTAAATATAAGATATTTTATTTGTGCATAAAATGTTCATCAATAATGTATAAATAGTAAATATGCAATTAGCATTTGGTTTCGAAAAAGAATACCAATCAATAAACACATCTTCAGGAGACAAATTTATGAATAATTTATAAAATTTTATCTGTGCATACGCGCGTTTATTATACACAACACTCACAAACATGAGCACAAATAAAATCCTGTAAACAATCCATTAAAATTGCTTTAAGAGTTTTTATTGATGTATAAATTGTTCATAAACTGATGATCAATCAAACAATTTATAAGCATTCTAAGTGCGTTCTAAATGTCCTAAAATGCTGTTTATGAAACTACATTGTTTTTCTTCTGAATATTATGAAAGGATAAAAGCTTTTAGAGTATATGTATAATATCAGTTCCGATTCGAACATAATAAGCACCAACATAATACTACTTCAATACAAAAAAGGGACGCTTTTTTTATTTATCATGAATTATTATTTTTATTATTTTAAGGACCGTATTCAATGCAAGACTGCTAAATACACAGACCACGAAGTGATGCAAAGAATCTCAATTATTAACACAAACTGCAGCAAAATATCTTTTTTTTTAATTCCCAATTTCTGCGTGGTTGGGCATAAAGTAGGAAATAAACTCAGCAAGAGTTTTTACATGTGAAGTATTACGGGACTTCTTGAAAGAAATTTGTTTAATAATTCATCTGATGTAAAAAGCTTTGCGCAGATTGAATAATTCATGAGACCATGCATCGAATTTTGCAGGAACCGCTAGGTAATAATACTTTTTAGACGCTTTTATGGTTTAAAAGCAAGCTTTACAGATTTTAGTGCAGCAATGAATAGAGTATTTTAAATGATTTACTTCTTTTAGATGTTGTACTTATAATAAGAAAAGAAGATGGTAAATGTTTTCCCAGGGCTAATTTAAAATGTTTATAATCAAAGGTAGCTCGTGTTCGCTATCAGTTTTCTAATATCTCAATCAATTATTTACATCTTTTATACTGTTTTTAATAATAAAGAATGATGTTTAACATTACGGTATCAACATGATAGGTAGCATTATGATAAAAGAATGTATTCCACGTCTTGGTTTAATAAATAAAAAATGTCAGACTTTGAATGATTACCTGTGTTGTAAAAATGAATATTTTAAGAAGCGAGAATTTCATTTTGTTTTCAGTCGGATGATTTCAAAAGTGTTTCATGAAAATATTCTAAGTTGCTATCCTAGAAAAATAAATAACTTAAAAGTAAATTATGAAATGTATAATAAAATTCAATTATAAAGACAATATCACTGCTAGACTCCATTATAAAGGACTTCTTGTCGTAATAAGATTATAATAGAGTAAACAAAGTAAAGAATTCAAAAAAATAAAATTAAGTACTTATCTGGTTTTCCTTTTTATTTAGAACTAGCCGCCTTTGACGACCAGCTATCCATCATGAATAATGCTTTCTAAAATTTTCATTTACATACTTGTGTGCCTTGCTCTCTTTATAACTTATCAGCCAAATATAATGAAACTTCAAAGTCTGATAGTCAAGTAATTAGTATTAATATAGAAGCCTTACGATTCTCTGTTCATTGTACACTAAATATCTCTGATTTACAGTCAGCAAAATTTTCAATTAAATAGTTGTGTGCCTTGCTCTCTTTATAACTTATCAGCCAAATATATTCAAACTCCGATAGTCAAGTAACTTCTATTATTATAGAAGCCTTGAGATTCTTTGTTCATTGTACTATATATATCTCTGACTTGCAATCAGCTGTTGCGGAGTTATGTGGAAAATATCACATCTGATATCTATTCCACAACATTACGCTTCTATTTTCCTCGGTTTAATTTGCAATAAGAGTTCATTTAATCATCCCATTTGAGTTTTTGTCCAAGTGACGGTAAAACACCGGTACACTAATAACGTGTTGTTGCAGTTTAAATTCTAATCTCATTTTGTGAGAAATTAATTGTCGAAAAATGCAGTTACAATATTTTTTTTAAAATCATCAAAAATAGAAACTTAATTTTTAGGTTAAAACATTGTTATGAAGAAAAAAAAATCATTTATAAAAGGATTTAAAAAACAGTGTTGTGCTGTAATATTTTCAGAAATTATCGCAAAAAATTTCCAAATGTTAGCTTAATTTTTTAATAAAAGTTTCAGAAATAACTCCGTCATGGTATGCTTTTTCATTCTCCAAAGTAAATATGTAAATATCAAGAGTGGTAGCTTTAAATCATATGGCTTGGTTGTAGTGCCCTAACACACACGCACATTCATGCATATGCGCAAACACATATTCATTTGTTTATCAGCCTTGAAGTAATTCCGAGCACTGATTAGCCTGAAATTGATATTTTCTTTTAGATAATGGAAGGAAAGTTCTAAATGAACACGTTTTCCTAATAATGTTCTTTTATTTTTATAAATCAGCCAGTTGGATGATTGATTTAGAAAATTGATTGATACAGCAAGTTTTATTTAAAGTATTAACAAAAATATTTTGTAAAATATGGTTAACAGAGCAAAGTATGAAGAAATTTTAAACTCATTATTCATCGATGCATTGTGTAACTCAGGCTACATAAAATGTAATTACTTATTTTATTAAGATCAAATTAGCAATACTAAACAACGTGTATGCTATTACTAAAATTTTACAAATTGGTCATTGAACCGAAATTTCAATGTAAATCCTGTATAAATTGAATCAGGTTTACCGTAAATAAAGGTGATTTATTGAATTAATGACTTAGATATTGCAAAAGTTCATAGAATCCTTTGCCTTGCATTTTTTAAAGAGAATTTCGCATTTTATATTTATTTTATTTATCCGGCCATGTGTTGAAAGTTACATTTTTTCAGATTTAGTTTACATTAATGGGTGATTTTTTTTAAAGTTGAGCATTCGTCAATATGATGGCAACACGCTGATAAAACCTAATTTCCCGCCCTTGATTTGCTGGTGCAGATTAAATTTTATTGTTTTGTCCGAAATATATTATAGAAAATATGGTTGCAAAATTTCTTTAAAAATTCGTTAATAATAGAAGCTTAAATTATAAGTTGAAACACTGATACCCTTAGAAAGCTAATTTTTTAATCTTTAACTTGGTGTAAAAATCATGTTTGTGCGATAATATTTTCAAAAACTATAACCGGAAAACGTCAAAATTTTGCTTAATTTTTAATTAATTCAAATTCTTATTAAAAATTTGAAAAAAGGGCTCCGAGGGGCCCATTTCCAATCTCCAAGATATACACGTACCAAATTTGGTAGCTGTAGATCCAATGGTCTGGCCTGTAGTGCGCAAACACACACACACATTGAGTTTTATTTTAAGTATAGATATAGATTACTTTTTGTTAAAATAGCATCTGAAGTTACTGTAAGTACTGTGTAATTTTTTTCTTTATTATCAATCAAACCCTACATTACAGATATCACATGATATTCTAAATAATGGATATCTTAAAGGTATCGTAAATTTGTGTTTGGATCATTTGTGCTAATAGAGAATATTATAGCTATTTTTGTTTGGGATACAACAATTTCTGTCATAAAAAAGTTTAAAGAATTAAAAACAGTGAAGTGTATATAATATTCATTGACTTCATTAATGACAAATGTAGATAATATTCATTATTTTCATTTAACTTTTATGCTGAAAAGTGTTTTTGGTGTCTTTCATTATTTTGCCTTTGTCTTTCTTTGTTGGAATATACTGACAAAGGTACTCCAACAAATAAATCTTCAATTTCAATGTATTACTAATTATTTCTTCACTTCAAGTTATCATTTCTTATTTGCGTTATTTTATCCAAAAATGAAAATTGAAGCCTAATATTTCTACAATATTTTCATCAAACAGGATCTCCATATTTATTCTTCATTAGTTGATAATGAAGACATTTAAAAATAATGAAGCCAAAAGCAACCGACTAACTTACTTATTACCCAAAAAAATCGACCTAATCTATTTAGAAGATTGGCAACACCTACTGACTTGATAAGTGATTTTTATTTTGTAATCTAAATGTTGTTGCTGTTCCTAATGGCACTTGTTACTGACAAGACCGCTGACTAAAAAGCAATTGGGATTTAATCCTAATTTTTTTGCATCTCTTGTCTTTTCATTGACTCATCTAGGGCTAAGAGTACAAGTTAGAGTACACTAAGAGTACTCACGCGTCACAACCCTTTTTATTGCTGACATCATTTATGCATTTAATTGACTCCTCCACACATTGTAATTTATGCCTGGGTGAGAAAATGATCCCCTCTGAACCAATATTCCCAGTGGTATTACTCTCGATGTAGAGGACTTTGTGACGAAGACAGATTTATAAGGAATGCCAGCCACCACCACACACGAAGGTCTTCGGTAGGCGGGGTTCGAACTTGCCATTCAAAGGATGCGAACCAACATATTCCGACATACGTAAGTGCGAGATTTGGTTTAAGTATTGTTTCGGCTCTTTACCGTAATAAATTTTACTCTGAATCATGCTTTAAAGTATTAGCACAGCATAAAATAAAATGAATTCAACGATAAAAAGAATCAATTGGAGGTAAAACGACCAGGAAGACGAAATTAGATTCTTTCTAGACAATCAGCATGTTTGTAATATGTAATGTCAGAGTACTGAAAACTGTATATTAACAATGACAAAAATTGTGTGAGCATTTGCAATAACCATATGAAAAAGCACAGTATATAGTGGCACATGATTTCATTTTTTCATAGGTCTGTTAGCTGTTATAGAGAATTTTGAGGTATCATTGAACTTGTTTTCAAAATTGTAAACAAGTTGCTCTTTTGAATATTAACTCTACAATTTCTTTTTACACTTATGTAATTTTTTGAGAGAGTTATTTGCATGCTGAATTTGTTTTCAAAATAATTTCATTAAACAATATTGGCTTTTTCCAGCACCAAAAAGTTTTATTCTATATTAATATAAGGGAAAATATCAAAAGGAAATCAATTTAAGGTTTGAATTAGTTTTCAAAATTTACCTTTTTTTCATAATTGTGCTAAGGTATAACACAAATTATTTATCGTTAAATTTTAACAACTTATTTTCAGAACTTTTTAAATTTACATAGTTTTTCTCGTAACTTTCATTTGGCTTTAAAATTTTTATGAAAATTAAGACAAATATCCTTTTCGAAAATAAGAAAAAACTTTTTTTTAGTTCCGATTCCATTTAAAACATTTGCAGTAAAACAATTGCAAATGCAGTCATCTAGGGCGTAATCGTATGTTAACGAATAGGGAGTTGACTTTGGTTGCGAATAGCCGGGTCACAGTTATCGCATTTCTCAGATATGATACCTGCTCTTAAGTAATTTTAGAATTTCGCTTATAGTCTAATCTTCCTATAAAATGACTTACATTCAAAATATCTTATCAACAAAAATTATACTTTCATGATAGGAATTTGTAGTATTTTCTGGTATAAAATAAAATACTGGTATAAAAATAATTAGTAGTTTTGAATTAAGTTCAAATGATATCATAACAATTTAAATATTACCAAGTATTAATGAATTCTTCGTAGTATGTCCAACGTTTCGTTGAGAATGTATTTTTAAAAGTAACGGTAAGAAACCTTAATGTCTATAAATAGCAGTTAATATCGCATTTTAAATGACCCCCTTCATATTGGAACTAAATAATCATTCAAGAAATTTAAAGAAGCATATTCCTGTTGGAATGTACTTAGATATTTCAAGATCACTGACCAATAGAAGATGTTACACTTTCCTTATAGTAAGAGTCGTATTATATCTTTGAAACATTTTTCGGTGTTTTAAATGCCGAATAGTGCCAACAACATTGTAACATGCAGAAACAATATTTGTACAACAATATGATTACACATTTTGAGCTAACAGGATGCTATTTAACTCGAGGTTTTGACTCGTGAGCTTCTCTAGATATAAAAGATTGCGTGGTATCAGATTCAGCACAGTGTGAGATCAAAGTATTTGCAGTTTTGTAAATGCTATAAGAATAGGATTCTAAAAACATTAGAATTTCATTTCATCATTGTTTTAAAAGAATCAGAAGTGGAAAAATGTCATTTACAAATATGCACAAATACCATAACCATGCCATATGTATATCATGCACCAAATAATTCGAAGGTCACTTTGGCTAAAACATAAAATTTTACAATGTCTGTTTATCAGGGGTCCTTGATTAAATATATTTCATCCCAAGAAATTAGTATCCAGGCCATGTTTGAACATGAAATTCATATTATTACAAGAACTACACGAATAGTTTTTCTAAGTATTATATTTCAATATAAGCTTTCTCTTACAGGTGCTACAACTATAAACTAATCATTAATAAGTATTTATATAGCGCTGTAACTGTATATTTAATACTAATTTAATAATTTTCTCATGGAAAAAATACAGATAGTTGAGATTGACATAAAGTTTTATATCATCCTTAGAATTGGAAAATAAAATTATACTAAACCGATAGCATACAAACGCGAAACATAGCAGATTCGATAAAAAAATATTCCACCCTTTTTTCATAAATATAAATATTTCGAAAGCAGATTCTGTCAAGTGTATGTAACAACACTTCAAGAAATTTTTATAAGTGCCACTTTAAAATCTCTTATTAATAATCGAAGCGTAACACAAGTATTTAAAAGTGTATAAAAGGAAAAACAAACTTCAGTGAAACGAAATATTCTTAAAAAACGATATCAGATAAAATATACGACACAAGATTTTTTTTAAAGATTTTTATTTCAGCATAAAAAGATAAACTCAAATATTTTCGCAAGGTGATTGATTACTTTAAACATTCATAAAAAATAAAACACGTCACGAGAGATGACCATCTTAAAATATATATACTCCGAAACAAGCTATAATAAATCTTATACCAAGTATCACAAAAAAAGAGCTGACATAATAAAAAGATATAATACAGCATCTTTCATAAAGGTGTATTCTTTTTCATCACACAGTCAAAGAATAAGAAAATTTTATTCTTTTTTTAAAATAAAAATTAAAAAATAAAAATCAAGATGGGCATTAACAGCAAAAAAGAAACTCGCTTTTGAAAAATAAATAAGCAAAAATCGCAATCTGATAGTCTGAGCGATGAATGGAACGAGTTAGACCATAAGCTGGCCGCAAGATCTTTTTTTCCTCCGAGAAACGACGAAAAATTCCGATATTGGACGAGATTAAACGAAAGGAAAGCCGAACAATAGAGCTTGTTAACAAAGGACAAGGCGTATTATATTTACAGGGACAAATTTGGCTGGGCTCTCTCCATTGTTGTGTTGCCGAACACAAAAGGGTCGGAAGCCGAAAATAAGAGGGAGGAATTTTCCCGATTATTTGATGACGGTGGCAACGGCTGACCCTTTTTTGGTTATTGATGAGAGTATACTTTCAAAATCCATTACCAAGATCTTCCTTAAAAATATACATCAAATTAGTAAGTGGTGTTTTCGAGATTTTACGACACGTATTTCCAGCTAAAGTGAGTCGTTCTTTAAGAGGTGGGATATAAATTTTGCCCCCGGGCTACAACAAAGTGGAAAATATCGTTTCGAAGAACCGTCTTGGGATTCCCAAAGAAGCAAGTCCATAAAAAGAAATTGCGTCGTACAATATGCTTAACACGGTTGGCCGTGGAATTTGTGGTCGGATAATGCCTCTATGTTATGATTTTCCGGACTGCGTTTTATGGCAAGCTCTAGGTAAACTTATAAACTCTCGTAATATTATTTTCTATGATGCCTAAATATGAAAAATGTAGGGGATCAGGTATCGTGACCTGCAAGACTTTCACTTTTCTGGATTGCTTGTGAAAAAAAAAGAAAGCCAATGTTAGCAGTTACTTGAAGTGGTGGAGTTTTGGGGTTACTAGATCAATATTAACTTTCCTAAAAAGTAGATATAACAGCAGAACATTGCAAAAGAATATGTATGTAAGCATATCTATAGCATTTACCGTGAATTATAATGTGTGTGACAGAAAACATTTGTAAAAAGTTAGAATAGTTGTCATCACATCGTAGTTGATTTTAAAAAAATAATTTTGTCAGATAAGGAATTTTTTTTTTGTTATACTATCAAATTATGCTACTCAAAACAAGGAAAATAATTTTGGAAGAGGAGATATACTAGATGGGCAATATTTATATTATAAACAATTTTAAACGAAATAACCATTTAAAATATAAATATTCAGTAAGTCTTATCAGCAGAACTCAAGTTTCCCACTAAGTATTAATTGTTTGATGATACATTTCGGCTAAACACACAAACATCTATATTGAAAGCATAAAACTGATTATTGTTGGATTTTTCATTAATTTTTTGAATTGCTTACTTTTATTAGTCTTGTAATTAATAGAAAACTCAAAAGCATGTTATAATTTTTATTATAGAATAATATTGTTTTAGATTAAATAAATAGAAAACTCAAAAGCATGTTATAATTTTTATTATAGAATAATATTGTTTTAGATTAAATAAATCATTCTTTTATTTTATGGAAAAATAAAAAAATAACTTGATAAATATATACGCATAATTGTTTCTAGAAACATTTGTTAAAGTTTTGATAATTTCAAAAATAATTTTAATATTTGAAATTTTGTCAAAGATAATGGAAATTGGAAAATTTTAAATTTAATTAGTATTACAATTGAGAAGGATTTTCAATACATTTAAAGTATTTTGTTGGATTTGCGACCATTATATTAATTCCAAAAGGACTGATCAGATGTATTTTGAAATAGCAAAAACATTAAGATCGAGTTATTTGTGGGAATCAGAATTGTTACTTGAAATATTAATTAATAAAGTCATTCATTTAAAGCATTTCCTTAGAAATTTACTAAAAATTTCTTTTTTTGTGTACTGTGTATTAGAAATTGAATTTTTTTTAAGTACACTTATCTACTTATCCTTTTTTTATGTTTTTTGTTCTATTTAATTAGATGATACTTTCTATTCTTAAATGCGCTGTCTTTTCCAGCTAAAAATTTGCAGAAAATTTTAGATATTTGCCAATTATATGTTCTGTTCTCAATTGTAACGAATTGAATAATTTGTTTAGCCTTTGAGACGAAACAATTATATACACATAGACGCAAGAGGATACTATTAACAGTACTGATGATGACATTAAAAGCTATTTATTTGAAGAAAATGATTTAGGGAATAATGTAGTAACTGGGAAAATATTTCGGACAATTTGGTACAGATAAATACTCTATACAAATGATTGTTTTATTATTAATTTAATTTCAAAGTTATGGATTAATTCAAAGGGTTAAGGTTTTATTCTTTTTTTTTCCCATGAGTCTTTGTGTAATTATTATTTCATATTGAATGATCGACCATGCAACAATATGGTGCTGTGTATTGCAACTTAGGGCACATTACAACCCGATGACAGTTATCTATAAGTGAGTTAAGCCGAGAGGGCTTCTCGTGTTTTTTCAGAAGCGCCCACTAGGACCAAGAGTGCAACTTTATGCCTCACATTCGCTTTCACAACCCCTTTTTACAGTTAGGCACATTCACACACCTCACAGATAAAAATCGTGCCTGAACCGGTTCTCCAATCCTAGATGTCCAGATCACGAGGAAGACGGGTTACCCCTATTCCAGGACGCTGCCACACCAACATGTAAAAAAAAACCATCTTCATGTATAGCATTGCAAAGGAGACAAGGTATATAAATATGAATCCTAATTTGAGGATTAATTTTCTTACTGATTTAAAGATTTATTTATTGCTTTGAAAAATAAGTATATATAATTGTGTTAAGTTGAATTTTTTTGAAAAAATTAATCTGCGTCTTTTACTATTCTCTGGACGTCTTCAACAATCAAAATAGAAAAATAAATAAATAAATTGTCAAAATTATGCATAATTTATGATGATGAATGAAAGGCACCATCCGAGAGCAAACTGTTAATAATAAATTTGATAATTCTTTTAATTTATTGTGCTTCTTTACCGGTAAAAAAGGAGATTTGTATCAATGAAATCATTTATAATTAGAAATTAGGTGAATTGTGAATATGAGTTCTAATAAGTATGTTTAAATTAATATCCCTTTGTAAGCAACAAGAATACTGGAAAGATCTGTTTATTTTGAATCATAGTGTGAGAAAGATTACATCTGCACTGCTAAACTTCACTTCATATTTCCATCATTCAGTGAATGCGGAAAGTTTAACTCTAGAAATCAGATTTTAAAAGTTCAAATCATACAGTCAAGCGGAGTTTTGTGAAATCGATGTATAGATTATAAATCGGAAGTCTTTAATTCCGAAATCAAGACTAGAAGGCTAATATAGTCTGATGCAAATGTGAATCATATGAATTGACTCCCTTGCGAGAAAAAGTTATTCTTTAAAATTATATTCTGGGTGTTAAATTGTTTGCATTATATTTTAAATATTTCTTTTGTTTCTAACTTTCTATTTTTAATTTTATTTTACGAAGACAGATGTTCCCAAAACTTTATTTTTTCAAATAATTAATATTATTTTATAGAAAAAAATTATAGAATATATAATTAATTCTCATACTGTTTTAATTATATAGAAGTATTAATAACTTGACCTCACTTTTCTGTAAAAAGAATATTATTTCTAAATATATTTTTAATTTAAAATTTGAAATGCATTAAAAACACACACGCAACGAAAAAAGAATTTTTATATGGTTGAAATCCCTCGTGAATACTTTCATAAAAATAATACTAATAAAATCTTAAAAATAGTTAATCTTCTGATAAATTAATATTATAATTAGAATAATATATATGTATATAAGCTTAGTAGCTTCTATAAGCTTCTGAATAAACTTAAGCCTAAAAAAACTCCTAAAACCTTTTGCGACTAAATAATGCTGGATTGGATACATGGAAATAATGAACGTAAAAATGTACTTCAATTACGAATTTATTGATCTAGTGTCTGCATACTGTTATCTTTATATACATTTAAATGGATTCTGATAAGACTAACAAAAATTCTTTTTTAGTTCAGCATTTTTTTAAAATTTAATATTTAATCTATTATTAATTCTTAGGTTTTAATTTCAAAATTCATTTTATGCAGCGACGTTAAAACGTTAACACATTTTTATGAAAATATATTAAATTTAATTTTGTAAACATTATGTCTTCCTTTAAATAAGATATATGGGTATGTATAACAGATGATTATACACACTTTATATTCCTTTTGTAATTTTATAATTAATTAGTAATTTTTGTGCTGCAATTTTAAGAATATTAAAACTAAAATTCTTGAAATAAAAATTCAAAAAGATTGTATTTTATTCGTAGTCACCTGTTTTGGCCTTATGAGCAGATAAGAACCCTTAAGAATATATTTACTTCTATAAAATAATCTAATTTTCTTCCATCATCTTATTATTTTGAAGTATATAAATATAATAATACCAAATAGAGTTAAATAAGAATTCAAGCTTAATGTGTCTTATTGTGTATCATGCTTTATTTCCATGAATTTTCAAGAAATTTTAGATGTTCTGATAAGTATTAATTTTCAAATCTGTTAGACAATGATCCGAACTTTTGAGTCAGTCTTTGGGTTTTTCCACTTCCAATCCATGATCTCATGTAAACAAAACAAAGATTCGAATCCGACTTTTCAAAGTTTAGTGATTTGTTGTTGGCGGCACTTATTATGCAAATTACGCATACTTAACTAGTATAAATACGTGTGGAATTAAAATCTGAGGGTTTTTGATGTTAGAATGAGGCTCGGATGATATAAGACCATGCGTTTGGCTTGCCTTTTAGGAATTTTTAAGATGAATCGCTGCGTTTTTAGATTGAATGGTCGAATTCGAATCTGTTAAAGTTTATTCACAGTATGTGGTAATATTAATTTATTTTTTATCTTTATTTTGAGATTTAACGTATTATCTCTTTTCTTTTTGCTCTAAGAATGAGCCTGTTGACTTTTACTTAAATAAATATGAACTTTTATGAAAACTGCTTTTATCATTCTTCCTCGACAATAAATTCCACTGCACAGCTTTGCTAATTTCGGATTAATTTATCCGGAAATCTAACAATCTCTAACCTCTTTGCCATCCATAAATGAGTATATTCATCAAATTAATAGCTTATTGTATTTTTAGGTTATAAGTTTACATTCAAAGAATGATTCATTTTTTCCCTGATTCCATACAGAACCAAAACACAGGTTGGATTTTCCACCGGCAGAATTGTTAAAAAGTTGTTGCTGAAAAATCTTTACAGTGGGTAAACGGTGAATAGTCTAACGATCTCCGTAAAGAATAACATCGCTTTATTGCACACAAGAACAGGAAATCCGGTTAAAAAAGAACGGACAAAATGTATATGTATCCGCACTTGGCGATACACAATAATCAAATCATTATTAAACAACTGCAAAAGTGCAAAGCACTCAGAAAGAACTAAATGAAAATCCATACTTTAAAAAGATAAATCAGTCGACGATTTTCTAGATTCAACTGCTGATTGATCGACTTGACTTCATTTTAATTCATTAGAGTACCGAAGGCTCTAGAACGAACTTTACATCTTAAAAATTAATGGAGCTAATGTCAAGATTCTTGAATATTCTTAGTTCTTCATTAGTGTCCTCAATATCGCCAAATTCATTGCAAATTCGACAAATGGTTTATTTGTCTCTAAGGCTAAGGGTCAAAGATCTGCTATTTATTCTGTATCCATTAAAGTTATATGTAAAACTCTCTTTTTTTGCAGAATATTAACTGCAAAGAAAAGTTATATAATAATTTTTAATTATTCGTGTTCTTTTGACCAAGGCATTAATATTCAAAAAGTTGAAAATAAAAATACGTGAATGCTTAATAGTTAAAAATGACCAAAACAAATTCTTTTTATGCCACTGTTAACAGTAGAATGTTTATTTTAACTTTATATTTTACCTTTATTACTTGGCTGGCGATAAGTTATTCCAAATTGATTTTCCACTCAGCTTCCTTTTACGTATGCAGCGCGTGTCAAAACGATTACATGAAAAGTAAGGTTTTGTCCCAGGAGAATAGCGTGATATAATTTTTTTTTTTGTTTGAGAATTTATTTCCAGCTTTACAGTTGAACTCTACATTTTACGATAAAAATAAAAAAATAAATAAAGTTTGTTTAAAATGAAAGTTGTTTGAACATTCACGGGTAAAGCAGACTTCAATTTGTTTCTGAGATTCGGTACTGTTTCAAGGTCACTAATTTACAATAAATTTGATTTCTGAAACTATAATAAATATTTTAAAGGTCTGCAATCAGTAAAAATTGCCGTTTTATTATTGCACTAACCTATGTAAAACTATGAGGAAAATACTGTAATTAGCTCTGAGTTTTCAACACAAACTCCTGTTTCTGAAAACCACAGGGGGCAGAGGGGAAGATCCCAGTGGTCTTGTAGTAAGATTTCGGTTTCAGAGCTTGAGAACTTACGGTTAGAAACACGATTCCACCGACGAATCATGGTGCAAGCGTATCTGGCGCACGTTCAATTCGTTGGAACCAAACGACATCCAGCTGATGAGTTTTGGAAGTTTGGAGAGTGAGAATACCATCTCCAGTGTTGTCTTCCTCATGTGACTGCGGTAAAAAAACTAGGAGGAACAAAAATTAATCCTGATGTAACTTTAAAAACGTGGCATTAATATTACTAAATGAAACACAAAACTTTTATTCATTCTTTCGTTACAGACATCATCAAGTTTTCGATCATGCAGTAATAAAGAGTAGAATTGGATCCCCCTACAAATATAATTATATCCCGATACAAGTGATCTTTTTTATTGCATTCTTCTAAACTTCTCAAAATTCCTTAACAGAGCAGGTGAAAATTTAGGACTTAGCTGGGGTGGTATGGACTACGAGACCACATTACATTTACACCCAAACTTAATTTTTTAATCAATGTAATAGTATGAAAAATCTGCCAATAGATTTTGCAGTTATCAAATTAAAGATGGGAGTCGTAGTCTTTAATAGCACCGTTTTTTAGGGCATTTTAAACATACAAGTTTAAAATACCCTAGAAACTAGTATAAAAATCAGCCTATAAATTACGTACATATTTCTCTGGTATATTAATATATATTTTATATTTTTTTCAAAATTCCCTGGAAAAATTATTTATATTTGGGTATACATATTAGAAACAGTTGAATGCGATGTTTCATCCAAAAACTCTTCTTTTCAATTATCCGTATCGCTAAAATCACCTTCTGTCTCATTTAAAAGTGTCTGGAGCATTGTTCAGTAACAGGATCAGTAAATTGGATGTTATTTCGAGGTCTAAATTTTAGCGTCTTCTGCTAAGCCTAGTTTATCACTGGGACAATAAAGGGGAAGTGCGGTCTTAGTGACCGAGCTTGAAGAAATAACTGAATTATTTTAAAAAGAATTCTCTGAAGCCGGTTGAAAAAGTGCAGTCTAAAATGCACATTAAAGGTCACAAAATAAGAAACTACAGGGTCAATCCATTCAATTGAGCGAAAAATAGAATAGGGATGTCCGAAAGTCCATTGTTAGCGGTCTCACAGATCACACATACCCAATTAATGGTAAATTAAACACTCGAAAAACATATGAAATCAGTCAAACTCATTATAAAGAACTAGACCATGTGGGAATCTAACAACTAAGGAAAATAGTGGATATTCTAATTAGAGGCAAGCATTTGAACTGCCTCTAATAAAAGAATTTTTTAAGTCGAAAAATGAAATAATAAAAATTAATAAATTAATAAATGTCAAGAAATAATTGAATAAAAAATTAAATGGAAAATAATTAACAGTTGTAAATTAAAGATTACTATGCAATACAACTTGGTAATCTTTTTTGAATAATTATCACAAAATAGTTCAGATAGTACTTCCCTCACCAAAGTGTATTGTCACCTGATCCAGTTTATTCCATACTGGAATTTGTAAGAATAAATCTACATAACTAGTGCTCGACTGCATCCGAAATCGTTCGAAAAATCTTACATCATGCCCACTGCCAGATAAAAACAAAAACTGGAGAAGTGCAAAAGAAATCAGATTCAGTTTGTAGTGCATGATAGCTGCCGGCTTAACCCTCTTATACCAATAGCAAAAAATTGGAGGAGAAAATCTGGCATTAGCCCACTTTTCGTCCCGGATCCAATATTTTCCTCGCGATTGGCTCCAGAAAATAGGACGTTTTCGCCAGCTGACGCCATCTTCTTATCGCTAGACACAGCATTAAAAATGTGCCCTCGGATATTCGTCTAAGCAAATGCTGACAGATGTTTTCAATAGCGAATTGAACGAAATTCCTTTGCTGGGAATCTCTGCTTCCACTCGTTCTTCAGATACATAAAAATATGGGTAAGTATTCCCTCGTCTGGAAGAAGAAGAAAAAAAATTATTCTACTGCTACTTCTGGTTCTTTCTTTTTTGTGAGTGTTATTTAAAGAAATAAATAAATAAAAAAAAATGTAACAAGAGAAAGAGATTGGAGCTGAGAGAGGTTTCGTGTATTCATAGCCCGTTTCGTCTGAAAAGGGCCTCCCTCCCTTTCTGCTGTGGTCGTTCCTACCCTCCGGTCACGCTATAGTTGTGGACGTATGTTGTTGCTGAAGTGGACTACAAAGGCATTTCGCAACACGAAAACTTTATTACAAAGATTCCCGAGGAGGTACTCTTGCACATTTTCAGGAGTTGTATTTGAATTACTTTTTTTCTTCAGATTGTATTACCATGAATTTTTTGTGGGGTATTCACAAATTTAATCGCAAGTTTTTACGATTTCTTAGATACAGCCTCAGAGTATCTCACATAGCATTTTTCTTTTATATGATTATGCTCAATGATACCATATTCTGAATAATTTTATAGTGTCAATAAAAATATCCTATGATAAATAATGCATTATTTGGGTATAGATTTTTTTTTTTTGTATTGCATATAAACAGATGAAATTTCGTGAATTTATTTTGTTCTTAAGTTTGCTAATTATTGTCCGTTTTTGTTGCCCAAGTGATTAGCTGAGATTAAGGATCGCTAAAATATTCAATAACATATTTTATATAACTTGATATTTTAATAGCATCTGCAGCAAAATATCTTTATTCTTTCTTTGACAGAATTTTTCAAATTTAGATAAACATAGAAGTCATGCTATTACAGAAGCCTTAAGCCGTTTTGTTTATTTATCTCTTTATTTACCTTATTTATCTAACTATTTATCTCTCTTATCTTCTGCCCCCATAAAATCTGAAACTTAAATTAAATTGGGAATTTTTTTTTTGGATGAAATATTTTTAGCTGAGATCGAGCACTATATGAGAAATACGATTACAAAAAGTGAAATTGTTCGATATTAAGTCTTATATGGACAACTGAAAAATTATTATAATTTATTCAAAACTTCAAAGAATTATTAATAAAAAAATTCTTTGGTTCATCATAAAATTCAATTTTTACGTTCACTTTCAAAATGATTTCTAAGAAAATCACTCCGAGAAACACAGACCCGACCTCCAGGGAATACATGTGACAAACTTAGTACGCACACATATATCCGCGTATGCACGTCCATGCAGGTTTAACTTTATTATTTGTAAAGATAATCATCTTAAGAGCATAAATGAAATTATTTTTAGAATTCTGATTTTAATATTTTTTTTCATATATATTCAGTTTGAAATATACTAGGTGTTTTGCAGTTACTTCATAGAAAAATCATCGGACAAAGTTACACACACACATTATATATATATATATATATATATATATATATATATACAGGTGGTTCATAAATGTTGTAACTTTAAGGGGTGGTACGCACATCAAGACTAAACGTCTTCCGAAGGAGGTAGGCACCATCAAAGTTTAGGGTCCTAAATTTCAAATGATGATAAAAAAACGGAAAAAGGGATCAATTCACTTGCAGTTTTCGCTAAAATCATTCTTTAAATTAGTATTTTGTTTAAAAAAAAGTTTTGAACACAAAGTTAATAAAATATCAATAGAGGGTGCTCTAGACTTTGGAGTGCCGAACAACTACTTTTTACCAGTATTTTTTTATTTTGTTAAATGTTTACTAAAGTTTAAACTTTAACTTAAATTTTGAGCAGAAAATTGAATCTATCGGGAGCGGTTAGTTGGCGCAAATTTGACTGCATTCAGGAGGAGAGGAAATTGAAATGCTTGTATATAATGAGCAAAATAAAAAAAACGATAAAGCAAACATTAAGAGGTGATAGTGCAACATAAAAACAATCAACTTTCATTAAAAAATGCATAATTTGAATTCAAACGCAAACGTGTTACAGCAGCTTAGCCAGCGCGATCGCCTGATCTTTCATGCCTGGATTTCTTTTTGTGGGGACACCTGAAGAGTCTTATGCATGAGACTCTTATCGAATCTGCAGAAGAACTCGTCGCCAGACTTACGGCCGCTGCAGGTCAGGTGCGCGATACTCCTGGCTTGTTTCAGAGGGTTCGTGAATCCCTTCTTCGCCGTTGTACCACATGCATCGCCTCTAATGGTCAGAGTTTTGGACAGCTATTGTAATCATTTATAATTAAACTTTTTTATAACGTAAATGTTCTTTGTTTTCTTTTTTGTCTCTTAAAACGAAATCTCTTTAAGCGCCCACTATCACATTCAGGTTAAAATTACGACTATGATTTCTTTGATAAAGATTGTTTGATTTGGTGTTGTACTATCACCTATTAAAGTTTGCTTCATCATTTATTATTTTTCTCATTAGATACAAGCATTTAAAATTTAACCCTTTGAACGCGATTAAATTTGCGCCACATAACAGCTCCCGATGGTTTCAATTTTGAGCTCAAAATTTAAGTTAAAGTCTAAGTTTTGGTAAGCATTTAACAAAATAAAAAAAATACTTGTAAAAAGTAGTTGTTCGGTACTCCAAAGTCTAGGGCGCCCTCTATCAACATTTTTCTAACTTTGCCTTTAAAACTTTTTTTAAAGAAAATACTAATTTAAAGAATTATTTTAGCTAAAATCGCAAGTGAATCGATCCCTTTTTCCGTTTTTTATCATCATTTGAAATTTAGGACACTAATCTTTGATTGCGCTTATCACCTTCGGAAGACGTTGGGGACACTTGGTTTCCTATTTACTATTACTCGTCTTGATGTGTACTATAACCTCTTAAAGTTACTCCCATCATTTATGAAACACCCTGAACATAATATTGTTTTCGCTTGAGGTTTTTCGCTCAAAATAGTAAAGCAACAAATTGTTGAAGCCTCGAAATGCGTAGGCAATAAATTGGTGATTTAACCCTTTTTTATTTTGGAGTCGTCTTTCACAGTATAGTTTTTTCATTATCTCTCGTCCGCTATTGCAGTTTTATTTTGGAGTGTGCTTTCACTGTACGGCTTTTGAATTATCTATCGTCTGCTGCTGTATTTTTTTTTTTTTTTGGAAATCACAGTTTTATTGTCAGTTCGCACATTATTATTTAGAAGTAAACCAAACAAATTAAAATATTGTTTGTTTAATTGTTAAAGATTATTCATTCAGAAACGCTTTCAACTAATTCAAATAAGGTTATTAGAAATAAATGCAAAAGGCTACTGCTTATAGCGATTTATCGCCAACTAAAGTTACTTGATTTCCTAACTATACATTCTCTGAATTCTAAGGAATTGTCTTAATTAATTTAAGTCATTAACCAGTTTGAAGCAAACACGAGAGTGTCAGATTACGCATGCGTCGATAATAGAGAAACGATGGGTTTCATTCTCAAAATCGGTCGTGCTCCAAAACTTTGTCTGTTAGAAAAATTTAAAAAAGTTATATATATAATTTTATTGACTTAAATAAATTAAGACAAATTATGAATTAATATAATAATGTTCTCACTTGATAACTTGAAATTTGCGGTTGTGTATTTTCCTTTTTATGCATTGTTTTGCTTTCAAATTGTTTTTATACTATTTAGAAAAGTGACAAACTTTGAACTTGCTGTGTGTTCTAAAATCATCCTAAATTTGCTAAGTCGGGTATATAGACATATAGGTTTTATTACTTGCCGAGTTTAAGGGGGAAAGAAAACTAGTTTTGTCTACCAATACAGAAATTGTGAGCTAAAATTATTTCTTCGTAATATAATTAGTTTTTAAAGTCACATTTAATACTATTCACAAATATCTATGTCTTCATTAACAATAAAATTGAACATTAGTTTGTTTCCATCAATTTTCATTTAATATATATCAGACTATGTGCATGATAATAAATCTTGTTTTGTACGTATTTCTATAATATTTGCTTCTAATAAAAAATTTACTTTTATTACAGAACAATTAAAATAAATATATAAAATTCTTATTAGTATAAAGCAGATCCTTTTTCATCGTAATTATTTTTTATACTCCTATAATAAGATAATATATTCTACAAATTATAATGATATAGCACTAAAGTTTCAGAATCAATATTTAACTAATGATCCTTTGAAAATCGAATTTTGAAAACCTCAGAAAGGTAAATTAACACAAATTAATTAAAAACGCACAAATGCGCAAAATTTTTCAAACTGAAGCACACAGAAATGAAGTGATTTTTTTTAACTTAATCTCTACAAACATAAGTGAAGTCGGAGAAGAGTGTATTAAAAAGAAAAAAAAATATTTTTGTTAATAATCTTTCAGTATTTTGGTTGCATCTTACCTGTACTTAAGAAAAAATATGACCTATTGGGTTGTTCGGAAAGTCATTTCGTTTTTTTTTTTTGTCAAAATGAAAAGAAATTTTCGTTTAATGAATAAATTATTTATTAAATTATAAAATTGCCATTCTGGTCTAATACCTTTTGCCATATTTTTGGTAGTAACATGATTACACGCTCATAAAAGTTTTGGTCCTTGCTGTAAAAAAAACTGATCGAGGTGGTTTTTGGCCTCCTCATTTGAAGGAAAAATTTTGCAAATCAGTTCTGGTACTGATGTACTGTTAACACATCTTCTCCACACATATTGGCTAATTTATTTCTGGCTTGACAGCATTTTTACCTTTTATATAGCAAAAAAGAAAAAAATGACGAAAATGCTGTTTATTGCTCTCCATATTTAAAAGGGCACCATCCAAAAACTACTGCGAAGAATCAGCTGCACTTTTTCACACTCAAGCCTTGCTATATCAGCTCTTAAAAGATAAAATGATTTTGCGGTTTAAGTATGAAATTGGGTGCGAAAAATACAATTAAATCCTCTGTCGGGAAAAAACGAAATTACTTTCCGAACAACCTAATAATATTTTTTTCCGATTATCGTCCGATATTTGAAAATTCTCGATTATATGTTCCATATAATTTAATTCCTTTTGGAATTTAAAAAGTATAAACATTAATTATAATTTCGATTTTAGTTTTCGAAACGTTTAACTAGCATTTCTATTGTATTTTAATGAATATTGAATATTAAGTATGTATCAGTTTAATATAAAATTTGTATTGTTTCATCTTGTTTGCTAATTCCTTTCAAAGAACTAATATTTTGTCTATGGCTACATTTCACATTTTGTTCCTATAATACAATTTGAAACTTAATATGCTATATAGCATATATTAGCAAAAGGTGAAATAAAAATATTATTCGTGAAAAAATTTTCAAAGTAATCTATTAATTAAATTTTTAAGTTATTCAGCCTGATAATTTTTAATCATTAACTCTCTTTAAGCAAATTTTGAAACTCTTAACAAAATTATAAATCATTTAACCGAAATTATACAACATTTTGTTGAAATACTTGATTCACAAATTTATGTATTATGCGTATTCCTGTGAGATTTTGAAAGGGAATAATAGGAGCTACAAACTTATGGTTTTCAAAAAAATTTGTCTCACCTACAAATTATTAACTAATGAGTCCGAAATAGTAATGTGTGGAAAAGATTCACAGAAAATGCATTTTTGTCCCAAGACGGTAGATCACAGATATGGGCAAAAGTTAAAATTATGAGTAGTAATAATGAGAGTTTATTGCAGACGATAAATATTGCAGATGATAATGTTTAATATTCTTGGTAATTATTTCTAGCAGTTCAAGAGTCATTTCCGTCAAGCTTCAGCTAGTTTGGCTAGTTTCCTGCACTTAAATCACTTATGTGAGTTGTATTTTGGAATAAGAATTCCTATTCTATTTCTAATAATTTAATTGCAATTAGATTGCATAGAAGTACTTTGAGATCTTAAAGAAAAATGACTAAATATATTTTTATTGTTTTAAAATATTTTTATAACAGAAATAATCACATATTTCAATGTAATGTAATAAATTTGTAATATTGCAAACCCAAGCAATAAATCTTCCGATGAAGAATATAGTTTTACGGATTTATTGATTTGATTTTAAGCAAACTAAAAACATGGTGATTGATTTAATGAATCCTACGGAACAAATGAAAGATTATGGATATTTGAGAATGTTGGCGATATCTTTATTTTGATTCGCGTTCTGGCACTTTTTAGCTGCAGAGAAGCTATAAAATGCAGTTTCCTAAGCTGTAAATAACAATAAAAAGAGTATCACTTGGAGTCAACAAGAAGTAATCAGTAGATAATCGATCACTGAGTTGAGCTCAAGAGAGTAGATAAGCAAAGTCTCTAACGACTTCTTTCTGAGAGCCCTTTGTTGTTTGAGTTTGTCTTATAACGATTCGATGCTTAGATATTAGTATTTACTACAAAGTCCTTTTATCCTTCATCCTTCGATTATGCTTTTTTACTGGATATTTCAGTTTTCGTTATTAAATCTGTCAAGTTTTTCACTGTACAACTCAAGAATGAATTTCATATTTTTCCATAATAATCCAAACATTATAACTATACGCTTCGCATTTATTTATAAGCATAATTTTTCAACTACATAAATGTAATTCTAAAAGAACAAGAATACATTAGCATTTTTCTCCCTTTATTTCGTTAAATACATTGTATACTAGCCGTCTTTGGCGACCAGCTGGTTCGCCCTGAGTAATGCGTTCTAAAATTTTCAATTAAGTCACATATTCATTAGCCTTGAAATAATTCCGGGCATTGATTGGCCTGAAATTAAAAATGTTTTTTTTCGGATGTTGCCAAAATATTAAATGTTTTTTTAAAGAAAGCGAAAAAGGGGAAAAAATATTGAATAAATGATTTAGATGTTGCAAAAGATTTTAGAAACATTGGCTTTGCATTTACTTTTAAGAAATTATCACATTTTATAATGGAAAAAAAAATATTGAATTAATATTACAAACGATTATAGAAATATGCCATTAAGTCGGGATTTCAATGCATATCCTGTCTAAATTCAATCAGGTTTACCATAAATAAAGAAGATTTGTTGAATAAATGATTTAGATATTGCAAACGATTATAGAAACCTTTGCTTTGCATTTATTTTTTTAGAAAATATCACATTTTATGTTTCTTTTCATTTTATCCTGTCACGAGCTGAAAGTTGCATTTCTTTAGACTTGATTTACGATGATAGTTTTTTTTTTATTATTTGAATTTCCGTCATTGTTTTCTTTTATTTTATCCACTCAAGTGCTCACAAAAACATGGTCAACATATTTCTTTAAAAATTCATTAAAAATAGAGGCTTAAGTTATACATTAAAACATTGATACCATTAGAAAGTTAATTTTTTAATCTTTAAATTGATGTAAAAATCATGTTTGCGCGATCATATTTTCGGAAGTTATTGCGGAAAAACGTCGATATTTCGCTAAAATTTTAATTATTTCAAATTCTAATCAAAAATTCGGAAAAAGGGCTCTGAGGTGCACTTTCCCGACCTCCAAGGTATACATGTACCAAATTTGGTAGCTGTAGTTCCAACGGTCTGACCTGTAGAGCACCAACACTCACACACACACACACACTCACACACACACACACACACACACACACACACACACACACACATTGAGTTTTATTATAAGTATAGATTGGCAATATAACGATAATGGTATAATATATGTTAAAAAATTATTTATGCTATTGTATTTTTCTGATAGAAATTATGGGATTATAATGTAGGCAAACATCAGAATCTAATAATTTAGTGATTTTGATATTTTTATCAAAAATTGTTTTGAAAATGTTATTTTCTATCTGTAAAAACGAAAGCAGGAAAGAATGTTCTAACTTTGGCTCTGCTTGTTACGAAAAGAATACAATTTAATTGTGATGGAAAAGGAAAATGCCCATACGTTGGTCCTTGTTTCCCATCACAGTTGAAGATGATGGGATTTGAGAGGTTAAACTACAAGCTAAATTTGCATTCCATTGTTTAACTTGAAATTGAATAGGTTCTATTGAGTAAATGGGAGACTTTAACAGCTAGACATATCGTACAATACCTCTCTGTATAAGATGGGTTATTCCTTTCACAAGATTAATTTTAAACGGATTTTTTTAACGTAGTAAATTAGTATTTCGATTTCCAAGCATAATAAGAAATATCTGACTGTTCCTCAAAGCTGGAGCATTTTAATTTACATAAATTAAAAAAAATCAAATATGCATGCTCAACATAGTAAAGAGAAGAGCATGAGCAATGCAAGTAAACATAGCAACCTATTATGATGTAAATTATCACAAGTTAATAACAATGAGATACGAGACATTCAACATGTGTCCGTAATCCGCGAAACTACAATTTTGTTATGTGTACTTTGTTATGTATACAATTTTGTATAATTATGTGTATTTATACAATAACGTTTTATTTTATAAACAACATTATGTAATAACATTGCATAATAAAGCAAATATAGTATAGCTGAGTTTTCCGAAATTTCCACAAGCGTTTTAAGATTTTGAGAACTTAATTTAAATTTTTTTTTTCTCTGAGGAATCGGACAATGTCCAACAGTATTGAACCCTCGTGACCCGAAAATTAAGGCAAAAGTGACATACCAATTTTAACAGCAAAAAAGACAAAAACAAAGCAGCATTAAAAACATCGCCAAATAAAACAAAAAATATATAAAATAAAACTACATAAGAATATTCAACCAAAAATTCAAACGATCCACCCAATTAATTTAGAAAACAAAAAGGGAAATAATATACCAGCAACAAAAGAAGAAATCTCATCATATCACCCCTACTATTAGTCCAATTATAATACAGTGTCAGGTAGAGAAAAAAAGATAAATGGAATCTCTGAGCGCCATCTATTTTATTAATATTTCATCATATCTTTTTAAAAAAATTAAAATATTGATATTGCGGTAGTTTTTAGGAAACTTATTATTGTTAAAATTTTTCATGAAACTATTTGTTGCTCTTATAAATGAAATTTTGCTATTACAAATTATTTCAATTTTATTAAATTGTGAGAAAATTAAATTTTTGAAAATTTTAGAGTTAAGATTAGAGTGAGTTATTGCAAAGTTTTATTACTTTAAATTTGAATTTGTCTCTTTTATCATGAATACCAACTATTGTTTTACCATTAACAATTTCGATTCTCAAATCCAGACAAGTAGCTTCAAGATTATTTTTATTTGTTTCTGTTAAAATTAATTCCTTAGGATAGCAATTTGTAACAATATTGGTATTCTCTAAGTTAATCAAAATTAAATCATCAATAAGTATCCATCCATTTATTAAGTGATTTTTAGTCATTTTTTCTCGTAATAATGCAGAAAAAAGTTATCTAAAGCCTTTGAGAAAGCTGTACTCTTTGGAGTACCTTTAACTTGTTAATAAAAATTAATACCATTGAAAACATAATTTTCGATAATATTTAAAAAATTGCATAAAACCATCCAGTTATTTTTTTAATGATATCTTCAATTAAATATTCGTCATATATACGAGTACATACATTTATTAATTTCTCATGGGGCAGGTTGGTATGTAAATTTTCAATGTCATAAATACTAATTTTATAAATTTGGTTACCATTTAAAAATTTCAAAACTTTTTTTGTTAATATTAATAACAAAGCTATCCTCATCTTCAATGTTTTAGGGTAATTTTCAGATATTTAAAGAAATGTTTCCCCTTGTAGTAATTGTAACTGCCTGTACTGTAAGTTATGAATCTAAATTTAATTGGTTTTTTTAATGAAATTTTACAGTTGGAAACAAATAAGGATACTTTAAAAGAACATGTTTTAATTTTAGTTTTTTTAGCGAACGCTAACATCCTTTTGTCCAGTTCCTTTTCATTAGTATTAACTAAATCGTAAGTCACTATGGAATTACATTCATTGATTAACAGTTCTTTATAATCATGTTTACACATTATATAGAAATTATTTCCCGATTTGTCTATTGCAGTGAGGATAAATTTCTCTTTTAATTTTATTTCTTTTTTAATGGTTTGTTAACGTAAATTCCCCGTTCTCTTGTTCTGACTTTACCCGCATTATACTTTGCTTTAATTTCTTCTAAGATCCTTATTTTCCATTCTTTGGAACCCTCTGGAGGCCAATGATGCCTCCTAGATAATTTAGAAATAAAAAAAATATCAAAATCCTACCCGAGAGAAATTAAGACTTTTTTACATTTAAATTTTTCTCTTAGTCTAAATTTAATTCCTTTTTCTATTAAATCCCTCAAAGAGTCAGAATCTATAGTTTTTAAATCGCCTGTTATTATATGCCCTTTTTCAGCATCCACATAATCTTTATACATTTCTTCGTAACAATAGCAGTCTATTTTGCTTATTTTATTTAAATTTTTACTATAGTAATTATAGTTGCAAATTTTTTTCTTTAAAGTTGCTGAACAACTAAATGCTATTGAAACTATTGTATTATCATTTAAAGGAAAAATACCTTTGTTATTCTGCATAATTTCATGTAACTTTAGTTTTTCGTAGTCAATATCCAGAAATTTTTATTACTCAGAATTCTTTGTTGAAATTATTTACATTATTAATTAATAAATCGTTTTTTATCAATAATAAGCTTAAATTTAATAAGATCTAGATTAACACATTTATTGTAAAAATTTTTAAACTTTAAATCATCGAGTTCATTATTTATTAACCACTTGTTTTTATTTTTTCTAAGACCAAAAATGTATTTCCTAATTTTTTGAATGTCTTCGCTATTATGATCTATATTACAATAAATCAGCAATTCCTCAGATATAATTTGAAAATTACCCCTTTTACCTTTACCTCTTTTAAATCTTTGATTAAAGTTTTCTGTTTTCAAAACTTTTTTAAAAATATTAAATTTATTGTAGATACAAGAATTTTTTATTATCCCCATAACCTTCACCATTTAATTTGCTATTCAGACCATAAAGTTATATTATAAACTTTTAAGTTACAAATATAAATATTTAAGATGTCTAGTCTTCTTTTAAGTTATTAACATTGTCTTCTAATACGTAGGTGTAACATTATTAAAGTTATGGCATTGAAAGTGTTCTTCAAACTCAGAATTCTTAATTTTTATAAAGTTTTTAATATCAGATCTATGGTTATTAATTCTTAGATTAAGTTCAATGCAAGTTTTACCAATGTAATTATTTTTCTGTTTGTAATTTTGATTCTATTGTATTCCTTTTTACTTAGCCTATATATATATATATATATATATATATATATAATTCGTAAAAATCTAGAGAATGAATAATTTTGAAATCAAGTTGTAATTTTAGTTGACGATATATTGCCAAATGTGGCAACCTCCTTCCTTATATTTTAATAACCCTAAAAGCGAAAAATGGATGACTCAAAACCGATAAAAAGCAAGTTTGTTGCCTGTGTATTTTGAGGATTCCAAAACGTCAAAAACCGCAACACTATGTTCTCACATGATAATAATAAAAATGCATAATAATAATATTTAATACTTCTTATTTTAGAAACCACTGATCTACATAACCACTGAACCACACTACATATTAATACAATTATAGTATTACTGAATTTTCAGAAATTTCCACCTAGCACTTCTTAACAATTCACAGAATTCAGTCAATTTTTATAAAAACAATTTGAAATTAAAACAAAATTCACTAGGCTTTTTTAAATTAAAATTTTAACTGTCACAATTATTCAACCTTCTATCTTATTTCTTAATCAATCAATTAAAAACTTATTTAAGCAACATTTAAATAAATCAATATTGAAATATTACCTTTTTAGCTCCTGGAGACTTTTTTGAATATAATAATTACATTTTTTATAGTTAGGAAATTTCATGTATTAAATAAGTGGTATTAATAAACGATAGCTAGGATATTAAAAACAAAACATGATGTTCAAAATAAATAATTTTAATTAGACAGAAAATTCTTATTTTAGAAACTAGATCTTCATTAATTTAATTACTTGTCCTTCAGTATAATTAACTAATTAAATAAAAAGCCAAATCCTGGAAATTGTTTTACTGCCTTATTTTGTGTCATTAGATGAATAAGGTAAAAAAAAATTGCCCTTAATTATTATCGAATCATTTAAATTTGAAATAATATTTCATGAAAGTTGATTAATAATTTGATTCCTCTGGGACTGTAACCACGATTCTAAGCAAAAATTTTATAAAACGTTGTCCATGATTAATTAAATTTAATTCACCGAATGCTGAAATTATTTTAGAAATAAAAATGCTAGTATGCTATCAAGTAGCATTATCAATAGTATTGAAATGTCACTTACTTTCATTTTGTTGATTTTGTCTCACTCATTAAAAAAAATCTAAACTATTTTGCCTATTGTTTTTATTGTAACCCTAAGGATAAAAATTATTGATTCAAGTACTTTCTTTATGCATTGAAATTTAAATTAATACTATTCACCTAATTGCTAATGTGAAAGATTAAATTATCTTGTGAAAAAAAATAATAATTTGTCTTCAATAATAATAATAAAGCACCATTTATTAAAGTATTTTTATTACTTTCCTTATCATGTAGTGCAAAATTCTTTTGTTTATTAGTACAATTAAGGTAGATGATTATGTTGAAAAGTCGATTTTGTTCAGATATTGAATATTTTTCATTTTTAAAACCATTTTCTCTGTAAAATTATTTAAATTTCTTATAGTTGTTATTTGGGATCAAATTTATTTATTTTTATTTTGAGCTCTGTAAATATTAATGATATTTAAAAGTTAGGATTAACGAAACAAGTCGTTGGGAAAATAAATACCAGAAAATTAACTGGGGAGCACACTTTATAGTTACTTTTTTAAAAATTTACTCTCTGAAAATGTACACTGATGGTAGTAAAGGAAACGTGTTTCTAATAGTGATGTGCACATGGAGATTCATGATATATTGATTAAGAATCCAGACAAATTTTCTGTATTCTGGTTCAAACTTATTGCAATCTTTTATTGCCTTTAGCATACCAAACATGTCCTCCGAACTTGTTTTCAGTAACAATTGGATTTTAATGAACAGTCGCACCTCTATACAGCACCTTTCACATTTGACGAAAGTGGGTGACAAAACTATCATGAATATCTTAGATCTTATTGCCAAGCTATTTGCAGGACACTTTATACACTTTTAGTGGGTCACTTCGTATGTTGGTTTAAATGGTAATGACTTAGCCCATAACTTGGCAATGCCCATAACTTAGTTAAGACAGCCTCAGCTGTCATATTTCATGGTGACGCAAAATTAACTTATTTTGAGATCTGTTCTATCAGAAGATGAAGTCGAGTGCACTTTGGAGGAGACCACCTGCTCACCCGTGGTGTTTTGCTAAGAATCTTGGTTGGTCTCGTTAGTTGGATATTTCTAGAAAATAGGAAATTGTTCTCTCTCCTTTTTTAAAATGAGCACACCAAATCTCTCACCTTCCAGCATGGTTGGAAGATGTTTGCTGAATGTCCTTGTTGCAAGACAACCTCAGCTGACATATTTCCTGGTGACGCAACATTATTTTGAAATCTCCTCTACCAAGGAGATGCAGTTGAGTGCAATTTGGAGGCGCCCACCTGAACATCCGTGGTATTTTGGTTAGAGACTTGGTTGGTCTCGCCAGCTGGATATCTCTAGAAAACAGCAAACTGCCCTCTCTTCTTTATTAAATAGACACACCAAATCCCTCTCCTTTTAACATGGCCGGATGATCTTTGTTGAATGTCCTTGATGTAAGGCAGATCGATTTAAGGATATGATTGTGGAAGAGGGGTTTCCACAATGATATCCTTAAATATTTAGATTGAACTAATAAATGTAATTTAATTTAGGATTTTAAGAAATTCGCTTTTGCTTTAGACTTTTTTATGGTTTTTGGTTTCATGGCGCTAATATAAGGCATCTGTACCACCTGGGATCAGAAACAACAACAAGAACATAAAAACCTACGAAATTCTCTCATTTTTGAATATTACACACATAATAATAAAACAATACTGCTAACATTATACTAAAGGAAAAGGTGCATCTTTCTTTTTCTAAATCTTATCTAATAATAAATTCGAAGATTTTCTAATGCTATACATTTGAATCAACAATTAAATTATTCTATCTGGTAATTTGATTCAGGATGTCTTTTAGCAAAAAGGAAATAAAAGATAATAGCAAAATAAATTTTTAAAAAATTTATACAATATTAAAGTCGAGTAATCTAATCCATTAAAATCAGTATTTCTGTTCAGTAAACTTATATACAATACTATCTTTGTACAGTTCTATATTTCTTTTACTTGTGTCTTGAACAGTTGATGCAATAACACTTTTCTGTTCTTCCTTCAATAGATTTCTTTAAATCTGCCAGAAAAGCAACCAGATTATATTTTCATCCATTTTCACTTAAGATCTGATCAACACTGTATCCTGTAAAGTCTGTTCTTGAGAAAATCGTCTGATAAGGGTACCTTGCTAAAAGTCTAACAAATTCGTCAACGTATAATAAAACTCTGTTCAGCAGGAAACATAAAATCTCTGTAGCAAAACATATCAGAAGCGTAAAAAATTCTTGTGGTAAACAAGAATATAAAATCAGAAAATGAATTGCTATTCAAATAACTACTACGTTCGGCATACCATCAGCTTACTACTTTCGCATTTCCATCAGCTTACTACTTTCGGCATATCATCTTGAGTGGGATAATAATACTTGGATGAATTTTCTTGACTGATTGACTTTAGCTCTAAGTCAAGAATTCCAATTAGGTTTCCCAAAGGAATCCTGAATGTGAAAAAATACAGGAGCATAAATTCCTGTTTTTTTCCAGTATTTTCATTTTTGTTGCCAAATCGAAGGCTCACTGATCTGATTGGTATCTATTCAAAAGCCATTAAACACATTTGTAAATGGGTTTCATTATCATGTGACTAGCACAGAAATGAAACAAAATTGCAGGCTGTTTGATTTTGACTGCATTTCTTTTGCTAAATTTGATATTCGGAAGCATTTAATTCGTGAATTTTTAATAGCAATGCTCCTTGCAAAACACTTTCCAGTTAATTGTCAATTAGTCTTTCTGTGTCAAATTTAATATGCGCTCAAGTTATTTAGTTTATAGAAATGAACGAAATATTTTAGCAGTTACATAACTTCTCTACCTTCTCTTTTGATGCAACAGATGGCGTTAAATTATTAATATCAAGGTATATTTCTCAGGATCTTTCTTGGGGGTCACTATTATATTGTATTCTGAGTGAGTGTCGTATAATTTCGTGCTCTTGTATGTTTTGTCTTTCGAAATATGGAACTTATAAATTAATTAAATATCTGTTCCTTAAACTCGCTAATTATTTTCATTTAGCTCATAATAAAATTATAAAGAGTTTCCTCTCTCTACAATATATAGTAGTGCCGGCGTCCTGGCATAAGGGTTGTTGATCTTCCCGGTGATCTGGGAATCCCGGATTCGAGCCTGGGTTAGGGCATGGTTGTTATTTTGTTTCCTATCTGTGAGGCTAGTGAATGTGTCCCCTGTAAAAAGTGGTTGTACAAGCGAATGTGGCACATGAAGCAGTTTTTGATCCTAATTGGCGTTTTGAAAAATGCAGACGCTTACTTGGCTTAAACCACTGACAGATCTGTCAGCAAACTTGGAAAGTTCTATAAGTAGCAACAACAACATATATGTATATAGTTATAGTAAAGAATAATCATTATAATCAAGATGCTGTCAAATTTCAAAAGAAAATCAAAAGACTGAAGGAACTAAAAAGTAATGTGTTATTTTATATCCAGCACTCTACTCCTTCTATAAAAATACAATAATAATTCTTATTTAATGGTATTGCTTAAATATATATGTTTGAATCTCGTTAAAACATTCCTAATGAAGCCAAATTACACTGTGTTTTGCCTAGCAGTATCAAATTTGGAAAGCGCTCATATTATTTTATCTAACGACAGCAACTGAAGTAGTTATCAGTTAGGTCTTTATTCGTTTCTTTAGCGAACTGTTGATTGCCAGTGGGAACGAAATACGAGCGCGGATAAATTGCGGGTTGTTCTTGACTGCTCTTGAGACTCAGGAGACCCGGTTAATTATACGTGAACTAGGATCCATTCAACTCGAAGGGAAAAAAAACCTAGAGTAAAGACAGGAAACATTAACCTCTGAATTGCTTCTTCCAAATATAAGACCTAATTGGTATTTCTCAGTCTTAGAAAAGATTAATGATGCGTTTTTATTTATTTTTTTGTATATTTTGGGGTAAGAAAATATTCATGGATGATATTACATGGGTAAGTTTTCGAGGATTGTATTCCGTTTGCTTCAGTGATATTTTGTTGCAATGAGAAAAAAGAAATAAGAAGTGTAAGGACAGATTAAATTTAATTATGCTTATCCAGTATTGTATTTTATGCATTTTTTAGTAGCACCTTTTTTTAAGAAAAAGATAGGCTTGGTTTCAAATTAACTAAGATAGGTAATATAACATTAATAATATATCAAGTATCAAGAATAGTTAGTAGAAATATGATGATTATTTGATGGTTCTGAATAACTAATCATGATAAAAAAAAGCGTTTTATTGTAAGTGGTTTATAAATGCAAGATATAAACATACTGTTACGGAGCTTTCTTTTGTAAATCAGTAAAAGTCTCCATTTCATTTGTAGTGGGTGTAAGGTGTGAAAATAATTGAATCGGTCTCAGTGGTGAACAATAACAGCATTTATTTAGCACGAAAACACTAATACAAAGACGACAAATACACAGCTGAGACGAACACAGAACAGGCCACAGCTGCACACTAAATGAAACAGTAATCCATAAATAGTAATCGACAACAGCGCACAAAGTGATCAGACAGAATTCAACAGAAAGAAGGATTTCGCGTAACTTCACTCTGCCGTCCCTCCAAACGTCTGCAATTCCCCACTATCTCCTCGCTTTGGCTATACCCAACTACCGATCCACTACTGTTCGAGTGGCTGCTTCACACACAATACGATTCTGCGTTTACAATAAATGCTAGGACTCGGCACACAGTCAGTTCAATAATCACTTGCCCTTCATCTATGCTGGACTATTCCGACGTTGCTTTGATGTCCTTACGATGACTCTATTTAATACTCCAACTGACTCATTTCGCTTCAGACTAAAATTGCCAGCCTTTTAAAGTTCCCGGGAGTGGGACGAGACTACTCAAGTGTTCACATGATTTCTATTGGATAAATTTCTAAAATTTTCGAAGGTTCCAGTAACATCTATTTTGTTGACAAGTCGTCAAATGATTCCCAAACTCAGAGATCACTGACTGGGCAATTGATCAGTACACAGCAGAGCTGATCATAGTATGGTCTTTCCAATGAGTAAATGAACCGTTATAGCAATGCTATATGTTTGTAACAATTCACTTTATTTACAAGGATTTCGTGAGTCTACTTCAGTGTTAAAATGATTAAATCGGAAAGCTCATATTAACTGGTGAGATTTACAAACGGAAATAATAGATCGTATAAGTACAGTACTGTGCTAATTAATTGGGACAAACACAAAAAAATTCACGTATGTTGTTTAGTTAGCATAGGTTCACTTACATGAATGGTATAGCAATATAGCAGTAAATATGTCCTCCTCTAGTTTTATAAAGATCCTGTACACGTTTTAGCATGAATACCACTGATTTATAATATACTTTTTCCATCTCATAAACATGTAACTTAACTTTTATGATATTCTCAATCATATTTCCCTTATTGTAGCAATCCCCATTCGCATGTTTCTCCAGAAATTTTTGACTGGATTTTAATTTCTAGAACCACCAGTTCAATTCAAAACTGTTAAGATCTTTTCTTGAAAAAAATTCTTTATCAGCTTTGTATTATGGTATGGAGTAAGATGTTGTTAAAAGACACTACCACCACCATCAAATATTTTCAGCAGAGGAACAGTTTTTCTTCAAATATTGAAATGTATTTTTTATTTACCATCCCTTCAAACGGTGCTAAGCTACCAGGTTCTCCAGGTGTAAAATAACCCCAAAACATCTGCTTTTGAGGGTTTTAAACTGTTTAATTAAGATATTGTTCTCTGATGATTTTCCTGCATTTCGCCTGACAAATGTTGATTGAATTCCTTGCTCACACAAAAGTGTTTTGTCACCGAATACAACCTTCAGTCTTTATCAATCCAGGATTGATATTTACTGGCTTTCTTCACTGCGTTTTCTCTTCACTACGTGCGTTAACAACTGTTTTTTACTGACATTGTATCTCCCTACTTTAATAAGCTTTCGTCATATTGTTGATGAATCAACGCTCACACCAGTATCTAATAAATTTTATTAAAGTTTTAAGAGGATACGTTTTATTATTTTGTGTTAGAAATTTGTGTGTTCAAAGTATTGCATTGTACTTACATCCATATTTTCTCTTTTGTTTGGCAGAAACTGTACCATACCTAATTTACTGATTAATTATTCTAGAAACACTGTATTTTTTAACTCCAACTGCTGCAACAATATTTCATACTGAAGTATGCTAACTGAGTGTATCAATTCTAGTCTTTTTCCTGGAAATTATAGGCATTTTTTAGCATGCATTTGCACAATGCACGTCTTCTTTCAGCACCTGGAACGCAATTGATGGTAAAATGCTCTACATGTGAATTTCACAAGATCAAACCAGTTTAAACTAGATAAGAACCCTTTTTCCTAAGAAAATGTAGTTGAAACTGGTTTGAGGCAGAAAATTCCCAATAAAGGAAGAAATTTATTAAAAAATTGAATTTCACAGTATTGTAAATGCGCCAAAGTTGTTTCACATGTTCACAAAAAAAAAGTAGTCGTCCAAGAATTCATAATATAGAATTAAAAAACACCGAAGAAAAACTACAATGAAAGATCAGAATCTCTCACTTAGATTTCATCCTTGCCATCACATGTTCTTTGCAGCCCCTTTGAATATGATGTTAAAACGGATTTTCAAAGCTGTTTGTTTGGTAATAGCGCAACTAAACAAACAAAGAGAATTTTAAAACTCTTTGTTTGTCAAATATATAAGTAGACTACCAAAGTTATAATGAATTGTCATCTAATAATATGTATAGTGACTTTAAATTGTATAGCAATTTTGCTTTCTTTGAATATAAAATTTCGTGTCTACAACTTAATTTTAATAAATTTGTTCGGTTTTTCAATATTTTCTATTAATTAGGATTAATTGATTTGTAAGATCAATAAACCACGCATGTTATTATTTCTGTAAAGGACAACTTTCAGCGTGAACGAGTAAAAAATATATTATTAGCTTATGATATTTCTAATCTTGATTCTGCGATAGTAATCCAGTATTCTTTTGATTAAAAACCTATTGTATTATAAATTCATAAATCTCAGCCAAACCAATTCAATAATTGGAAGCTATTTGTAAACTCCGTTATTTTACATGCATGCCTCAATCATAGTGCTCTACAGATATAAAAAAAAGTTAGATCTAGACATATCAATTATGGCACAAAATTGTTTTGGGTAATGTTTTGTGTTTGATAAAAATTTTTTAAATTCCCAATTTTTTTTCAGTTAAATATAAAATTTTCTTTCATAGTTTCAGAGCTTCTTAACAAAAAAAATTATGATCCTTTTAAACTATTAGCTTAATAGTAATGCCAGTTTTATTTCCACGTAATTATTTTCTAATTTTAGCAGACATTTCGCCCGTCTTCTGGCATAGAGGTAGAGCGTCTACCCTCTGATCCGGGCGTCCTGGATTCGAGTCTCGGTTCAGGCATGTTTGTTCTATTAATGTACCCCCCCCCCTCTTGTAAAAAAGAGCCTGTGCAAGTGAATATGAGTGTGCTTCAACTTCATTTGAGCTAGAAGTCAGACTTCTGCTTTCGAGTGCTTCTGAGTCTTTACCCCCAGAAATTCAGCACCACTTTTCATGTAAACACGGGCACGAATCATCATCATCAACAGATATTTCAAAGTATTTTAGGACAATAATTTTAATGTTTTAATTACTAAATTGCAATGATATCAAAAACATTTTTCATGTTCCCTTCCATGATTCTGTTTACAGTGATAAGCTGAAAAAAATTTTAATTTTTCTTGGGGGAAAAAGACATAACAGCAATATTATTGATTTAAGCTTAGGGCTAACAATCCAAAAAATGTCAGAGGTTTCATCAGAATATATTATCACATAAGAGAATGATAAACTTTGAAATTGCAACATTGGGCTCTACTTTCGCATAAAAAACTGTGACCCAAAGTTGAAAACCGGAAATCGTGAAGTTATAGGTATTAAAACGACTAATAATTAAACTATGCACCGTATTAGCAGCTTTAAGGAGGGAAAAACGTTCAAAAAGTACAGATTTGTCAAAAATTTTAAATTTCTTTTATAAAAATATTAAATGTTTCCATTTTTTTCTTTGTTGAAATTCGACTTAGATTCATTTTATATAATACAGAGTAACTTATGAATTTAAAATAGATATCTGAATATCTTTTTTTGTAAAAATTAGTATCTTTTCAAAATGACTTTAAATACTTTTTTTATTGAGAATTTCTTAATCTTGAATTTGTTTTCCATTGGTCATTACACTAGCGATCAATAATTTTAATGTATTTCCAGAATTCCCCCAATTTTTGTTGTTGTTTTTGTTTCTTAAACACAATTTTAGCAGAATGGTTTTTAACTATTCCCTTATAACATCATTTGAAATCGAAAAATTAGACTTTTAGAATCAAAGTGATGTCAATCCTCAAATTCTGGTGGATAGGAAAGGAATTTTTTTACGATCCTATCTTTTTGCATCTAAGTCGAATTTCTGAAGAAGAAAAAATAATGCAGATAATAATTAGAAGCTTGTCCATTAATTTTTTACATAATATGCGTCATTGTAGAATTCCAAAAATATTGCTGATTTTTTTTGTTAAATAAAAATTTTTTCCAAATTAGCATTTAATAATTATTCCAAATCCAATTACGTTATCATCACATTTTATAACACATAGTTTTTTTTTATGTACAACGCATTTTTATAATATCTACGCATTTTTAGTTCAAAAATTTTCTCTTGTTTAAGTAGGTTTTTTATTTAAACGCGAAAAACATCTGCACTCTCTCACCTCTTTATCCAATTTTGTAATTGGATTCAAACCTAGGAAACTTTGTTTGATGGCCAACTCAGTGACTTAAGCTAATAAAATTGCTGTTATTTATTTATTTTTTCAACATTTTTTATGGCAATTCCACTGAAGTATTATCCTAACTGGATTTTCGGATGAATACAATGTCATAAACCTTGGCCGAAAAAATATTCTTTGGAAGTAAAATATTGAATATGAATATTTTGTTCCCCTTTTAAATGTTGAAACTATTGATTATGTGTATCTGTCTTTTTGCTGAGTTAAAAATAAATTTCTTAAAGTAAAATAAAGGAACTAGTGAATCAATTTTAAAACAATATGACACTACAAAAGCTCGGATAAGAATTTTGAACACCTTTCAAATTTTTGATCAGCTTATTTTAAGCAGTTAAACTGTCATTTACTGCTAATTTTTTATATTTAAAGCTGATAAATGATAACGAATTTTATCACAGGAACAATAAAATTTCAATTATAAACTTTTGTCGATCAATAAAGAATACATATATAATATGCCTATCTTTAATAGTGTCTTTTTAATTCATATTATCGTCAATTTTATACAATAAAATCAGAAGAATATTTAGTGATAATTAAGCAAAGGCAACATTTTAAATTTAAAAAAATACCGTTTTATATATAAAAATATTTACAGCAATTTCCATTACATGCTTGTAAACGTTTTATAAAAATATGATAGATAATTTTTTTTATTTAATCAAGAAAAACTATTGGCAATAAATTCTAAATACATTTTATGTATAAAATTAAAACATATTTTAACATGGAGACTTAATACCGAATTTATTCCGAAATGTACATAAATATATTTTTATATCGTACTTTTTTAATATTGAAATTTTCAAAATTTGTGAGGCTTTCGAAATATAAACTTTACAATGATAGAGATGTTTTCATTGTTAAATTCATTTCTTTATTACATACATTTTTAAGATTTTAGAAGTTTTATGAAAGGGGTAAGTCATTAGAATTGGATGGAGACTAATTCGAACAGGCTTAGTATTAAAAGACATCATATTTTTTGGACTACAATAGTGTCTAAGTCATATCGCTGACTCTCCGCCCCGCTCGAAGGCACTCGGAAATAAATACTGATTGAGCAGACCATCGCTACAGCAACACTGTTGGAACTGTGATTGAGTTCTAAGGGTCATCACTGGCCACGGTACAGCCCTCCCCCTGGGGAGCATGTCCAATCATCGATGGGAAAAGTCAGATCTTCCACCTTCATCGCATCCACCGGTTTGGAGAGATCCAACCACCGTGCCGGAAGCTTCTACTCCTGACTTACGAGATGCCCCATCCCCAAGAGTCCTACAATAGTGTATAAGTCAATCAACACTTTCTGAACTAAAAGTTATTTTATTATTTTAGATTGAGTGTGTCGTCGTTGAAATAGAAAAATATCAAAATTAGTAACCAAAATATTTTTCACAACTAGAGTTGAAATATTTTATAGGAAGTTTCAATAAAATAAGTATAAAAGAATAACATCTTCGGTCAAGGAATATTGACTTCAACGGTCTTAAACTATTAACATGGAATGCATTTATTTAAAATTAAATTTGTCGATTGTAAATAATCAGCATCCTTGCCCTGAAAACTCAGATGACCACTATAACTTTCCTTGGTTCCTGCACTCGATAATATACTTTTCCGGCCCGCTCAACTGTGCGGCACCCCACACACAATCTTAAGTAGGTCCAGACTGCCAGATTGGGAGCTAATATCCCCAAATTCAGGTCATCCTGCCAATTAGTGAAGATCAGATAAAGAAACACACTTGCGTTTTAATCGATGCAGGGAACGAAATCATCTTCAAAAGTGAATAGACTACTCTCGTATGTAAATCTTTAGGTTCCATTATGAAGGGTCAGTTACGTAGGTGAATTAACATCGGACTCTCCCACGACGGACGATAGATTATTGAGGTTTTTCCTAAGTGACTATTGGGTAACAGGGAGCCCGAATGCATCAATGTGCAAATGAGAGATAGGTTTTTGAAGAAAAATAAAATGCGAAATTTTTTGGAATAAGAGGACGTGCTGTAGAGAGAGGATCATGTGCTGTGAAGCGAGAGTCATTCTGTTAAGGGAAAAACTTCGTGAGATACGGTCTTCTGGGTAAAGCTTCACCGGAATGAAATTTCATAATATAACTAAACTAAACAAAACCAAGAGCTACCAGGGTAGTTATCTGATAGGACATCAGCCTGATAGTTGTTCTTGTGAAGTTATTTCTCCGAAATTATTCGAGGAACTTTTCTTGTTTAAAACGTCTACTGTATTGTAAATATTAATTTTCATTTACCCTAGATGAGAAAGAGTTATTTTTATGTACATAAGGCTGTAAATAAAGAGATTGTCATTAAACTCAACCCTCTTTTATTGATCGGACATGATCAAATCATTACAAGATACTGAAACTGATTAATTCAATTTACTTCAAGTTACTGGACTTGTGAATTAAAAGTTTATAGGACAACACAATGAAATAGATTTCATAGTTCTTCAGAATTAAAGTAATAAAACAATTATTTTCCTCAATTTCAACACTGACAAAAGGACACGATTGAATGGTTTGACAGAATAATAAATTAGTTTAAATTTTATCATAACAATAAATAATTGTAATGTTTAAATATCAAATTAAATTTTAATTGTATAAAATCAGAAAATAAATTTTTGGGAAAGAAAAGTCGATATAATTTAAAAAAAGACAGTTCTTTGAATTTAAAAAAAGTGTTTCATTTTTGATGGACTAAAATGATTAATGTATCTGGAAAACATCGAAAACATGATTAATACTCCTTAATTTATAGTTTAGTTCACTTTTAAACTTGAAGCCGATCTCTACATGAGCGTGTTTGCCTCTGAGTATGTGAAAGAATTCACTGTCGAGGTGAGAGTAGAAATATAACGGAAGATTTTATATACTAATAGACTTTAATGTGAAAATGCACATTTCAAATAAAAATTGTAGATCTGATTCTTTTTTTATTTCTGAAGATTAATATTTAGCGACTAGACAAAGGACGAATGATTACTTTCTGATAACTGCAATTATTTTCCCTTAAATTAAGGTATCCGGCTACATCCGACGGAATGTTTTTGAAAAATTGGATTTTTTAAAAACCTATTTATGGTTTTAGATGTACTGTTATCTATAAACATTATAAATATAAAAAAAATCATTTGAATATGTATTATATTTTGAGAAATGGGAAAATTTGTAGTGAATTGTAATGAAATTAAACCAAAATGGTTAATATTCTACACAAAATTGTAAAGCAACAATCTTATTTTTCTTTGTACACAATTCATAGAATGTAATGATGAATGAAATGAACCAAAATCTAAAAAAGATTTTGAGATGCAAAGAAGTGATGGGTAAAAACATACGTATATATGCATTTTTTCCACGAATGCACTACTTAATTTTTCTAAAAACACATATAAATGAAAAAATATTGCACCAACCATAATAATTTTGGTTCATTTCATTGCACATATTTTTTTAAAACACACACCGGAAGTTTTATTTAAATACCTTTATTATTTTTTGGGATATCATGTTAGCGGTGGAGAATTTTTATGAACATTAAAATTTTGAGAAAATTGAAGACATATTTTAGCTGAAAAATATATTTTGCTTAAACATTCCCTGGATGATAGGTCATGCCTTCCTTTTCCTAGAAAATGATAAACTGTTTGTGAAAGAGGAAAGACTAAAATACTATAAATAACAATTAACAAAATTGTCAAAGCGGTCGATAACCAATGTTTTTAACGCAGTCGGATACCTTAAATAAAATTGCATGTGTCTTTCCTTTTTTTAAAAAAAACATTTATTATATTTCACTTACCTCCCTTGTATGCTTATTGAGTTAATATCTCACATTATTAACTGCTTTCGGTAGATAGCAGGTATAATATTATGGCAGTAAATAATTTGTCTTAATACCACTTTCAATTTTCAAGTGAATAAAATGAAATACATGAGAATTTGATACTTATAGATTTATGACATTTTAACTTTTATTTGCAAATCCCAATTTTGTCATCAATGACTTTTCCTAAACCATTCAGAAATCCCAATTAGGATTGTCTTATTAACTGAATTGAAAAATTACCAACATTAAATTTTATGCTTTAGTGCCCTAAACCACCTCGAGAGGAAACGTTAGCATTGCTTACTCAAACAAGTATAGTTATCTTATCCAATCTAGTGTCTTCTCTAGCCTGTGTTGGCCTCTCACTTCCATCACTTTTGCAAGATCGGTCCATTGCACCCCACCCCCAAGCATCTCGAGAGAGTTCAAATTAATGTCTGAAGCTGAATTTCCTAATCCATTGGATAATTCATGTCCAACTAACGCGCATTCTAAAAGCGATAGCAAATTCTTAGATCCCACGGGATTGCCCGACTTCCATTTTCTATTTCTCAGCAACTTATAAGTCCGAAATATCTACATTCTCTTCTACGAGAGTGATCTCTCTGGAGGATTCGAATCCTCTTTTCGCTGGGAAATACCCATTTCGTCAAAATGACGGTAGATTAAAGCATTTCCCATTTCTTTTTTTTTTCTTCTTTTTTGTTGTTGGTTCATTCTTTCTTTCGCCGTGTTTCTTTGTTGGCAAAGTTTTCTATTCTCTGAAAGAATGAGACAGATAAGAAAAAAAATAGCTTTATTTTTTATTTTCTTCGACAGGGATGTTTGCATACCAGTCATAAGTATTTTCGTTCTGATATGGGATTGTGTTTTTTAACCCGGGGCGATCAAAAAGAAGTATTTCTTTAGATTACTCCAAGGAAGCAATTCAGTTTTCCTTGAATTTTTCGGTTGTCTAATGTTTCATGCAAATAGCGATTTTTATAGACAATTTAAAGTAGGTAAGAAGTTTTTTTAAGAAATAGTTTAGAAAACTCAATAGGCCTGCGTATATTACCGAGTAAATAAGAAAGCTGATTAAAACAATGTATTTATGCTAAAAAAACTATAAATATTTTGATAGAAATATTTAAACATAAAGTCCTATTGCATATACAAGACAAAACGCAATATTTTAAACCAGCTTTAAAATTCATATCCATTTGTCATAGCATGGGCTTTTAATGATACAAACTGTTTTAAAAAGTTAATTCACATTGCTGTAAAAATTATTAAAAAATTAATTTAATTATTATAAAAAATAAAATTTTATTTAGTCCCATATAGTAATATTAAGCAAATATTTACTTTTAAGGGAAATAACATAAAAAGTGTGATTTCTGTGGGGAAACACTGTTAAATATATTTTATTTTAAAATTTGATTTGACCTAATTTATCAAAATTTCGATGTTACATAAAAATAAGTTGAATGAATACCTTAAATTAAGTAGAATAAATGTTCTAGTAGGGAAAAAATTGCTCAGTAAGAATTAAATCAATAGCAACGAAATTACAGGTTCAGTGGTGTATGAAAAAAAGAACTATTAAAATCCAAATAGCAACATGGCTACATGTAATGTAGTTATATATAAATTGAATCAGCTCAAATGTAATATCTCTATCAATTTTGTTCTTTTAAACTCATGTAACCTTTTATTAAATTCTTGCTAGTTCTCGACGCTTTGCTGCCACAGAAGAAATAATTTAGAAAATGTCGTTTGAATTTGATATAGTTATCTTGTTTAATTAAGAATAGTAGGAGGAATGAAATTTATTTTCTTGTCAACAGTGAATAGATTCATTAAACTGAAGGGTATATAAAGGTGAAGCACAAATCGTATTTATTCTATTTTCATTATTCTATTCTACAAACAAATATTCATTTTTATATATTACAATTATGTATTATTTTAGAATGGTAATGAAGGAAACTATTTATTGCATCACTGATGCGTTTAATATTCGTGCAAAATTCTCAAGTAAAAAAATGTGACTAAAATATGTTCCTTTAAAATTGTTTAAACATAAAAATATTTTTATACCATGAAACATTTAATATAGATGAAAAGATAATTTTTTGATAACAAAGATGAAGCAAAATTAATTGCACTATAATATTTTTGGAAGTTACTGCAAAAAAAACGGTAAAATTTTACTAAACGTTTAGTTAAAATTTCTAACTTATAGGATTGGCAACCTTAATACTTTCTCGCATACGCTATAATAAAACTATTGTCTCAGAGAAAGACTTGCATTGCATTTAAGTACGGTAACTACAAAATATTAACGTCTAGTTTGAATTTAGCATCTTTAATGAATCTGTTGTGTCTCCTTGACGAGTTTTTTTATGGCTAATCCTTTAAGAGATAAGATAAACAGATCCAAAAATATTTTTTGTCCCCTAGATGATTATATTATGCCTATAATCTTCGCGTAAATGCAAGTAATACGTTGTCAAAGTTTTATTAAAATCTCATAAGCGGTACGGTAGCGCATAAGATAAACATTAATTTTTATTTATATAAGGTGACTAGAAGAAATGGTAGATCTTACAAAAATATTAAATATATACAAAAATTATATATATATATATATGATACTTTTTTAAAACTTTCATTTTTAGTTTTTGCTAGCTGTCAAACAATGTTTTTGAGCTCAAACGATTTTGAGATGCAAGAAAAAAAAATGTGTTTTTTAAAATATCGAAGCAAATATCTAAATGTTTTTGTTTTAAATATTTATGGTTAATGATATAAATTAACCAAGACAATTCGTAAGAATTCAGCGAATGTATAGTTTGGAAATCAAATTGTAACTTTAGTTGGCGATGAATCACCAAATGTGACAAACTTCTTCATTACTTTCCAACAACTATATTGCTGAAATTGTCCCTAAACCAACAATCTTTAAAAATTAAACGAACAATAACTTGTTTGGTTTATTTTTAACAAAACCGTTTCGTAAGTTAGGCAATAGTGCTGTGATTTTTAAAGGAAAAACTACAATAGCAAACAAAATATAATTTAAGAGCTATATAGTGAAAGCCAACTCCAAAATGAAACTACAATAGCAGACGATAGATAATGGAAAAACTGTACCTTGAAAATGGACTCCAAAATAAAAAAAGAGATAAAAAACCAATTTGTAGCCTTCCTATTTCGAAGCTCCACAAACCTCAAAAGAAAATAATATCATTTCACATGGTAATAACCAGAGGCATATATTATTTAAAGGGTTTTTGTGCCTATCAGCGTATGTCTATGGCTAACAGTTTTGAAAATATGAGCATATTAAAGATAACCCGTTGCACCCTGTATAATATTCATAAAAGTTCGACAATTTCCTGACAAATCATAACCCAATAAGTTAAGAGTTACAAAAGTGAAATCAGAATAGAATAACGACATTACCTCCAATATTTCAGTTGAATTTAATTGAACACTCATGATTGTTATCTTATTAATGAAACTCAGTATTCCTCACCGATGAAACCGACATTAAAATTCATACTTTGAGGGTATTCGACATCTCAAGATTAAAGTTGGTAATATTTACTGGAACAACCATAGTAATCTCACCCAAAACTAGCATGTTTCCTGGTCAATGTCTGTCTTGTCAATTTTGCAATTTCACTTCACTGCTCTTCTGTCCCCAACATCTCGCGGGAATTCAAACTAATGCTTGAAGCTTAATTCCCCAATCCGCTGGATAATTCATGTCCGACTAACGCGCATTCGAGAGGCGATAGCAGATTCTTCCCAGGGGACTGCCTGTCTTACATTTTCTACTTCTCAGCAAGTTATACGTTCGAAAACTGTTCTCTTCGTTGAGGATGGTCTCTCCGGAGGATCGGAATCCTCTTCTCGAAGAGGAACCCCATTTCGTCAAAGTGACGGTAGATTAAAGATTTTTTTTTTCTTTTGGGTCTCCTTATTTTGGAGGGAGAGGTCTTTCCTTCAGTTTCCTTTTCTCTGACAGACTGATTCGAATTTTTTAAAAATTGATTTATATTTTGTCTTCTCCGAAAGAGATATTTGCGTACTAATCATGACTGTTTTCGTTCTTTCAATCTCTTGCGATAGAGATAGGACTTTTTAGATTGCATCAAATAATAGAATTTAGGTTTTCTGGAATTTTCTGCTATCTGAAGGTAAATTATATTAGCTTTTACTATGTTTCCTGTTCCCTGAAAAAAATAATTTGGATAAAAAAACGGGCTTTATTATTTATAAAAAATGGCTTTATATTTGCCTTCTCCATAAGGAATATATGCCAACTAATCATGACTGTTTTCGTTCTGTTGGCATTTTATGTTTTGCATTAGTGCTATAAAGAGATAGGATTTTTTGGATTACATAAAAAATGCAATTCATGTTTCCTGGAATTTCTTGGTATCTGACGGTAGAGTGTCAGTAAATTAAAGCAATTCTTTTTTTTTTTCTTTTGCTTTTTCTCAGTTTCTTTTTCTCTGAAAGAATCATTCGGATTTTAAAAAAATATGATTTAGCATCTTGATTTCTCTGAAAGGGACATTTGCATACTAACTATGACTGTTTTCGTTGAATTTTTTTACATTATATTGATATAAATGTATAATCTGTTTATATTATATAGAGAAAATAATGAATTTTTTGCAGGAATTTCCTGATATCGAATGTTTTATGAAAACAGTAATTTTCATTCAAAGTTTAGAATAAGTAATGCGAGTCCTTCAAGAAACATATTATGACATTCAAAAGACGTATATTGAACTTTGGCGATGATTCGTAAAAAATATTCGTAACTTTTAGGTAAATAAAAATTATTTTCATAGCACAATGAAATATTTATAATAATAACAATTAAAAATTATAAAAAAATTAATTATTATTGAAAATAATTAAAAAATTAAAAACATTGATCGCTTTTGTAGCCCTTTAAAGTGGCTTAAAATTTTGAAGCTATATCACTATTGAACATTGAAAAAGCTCTTCACAAGAAAGCAAACAGCCCGGTAATTATCTCCTTAAAACTTTCTCTCATACCCTCTACAAAAATGTCCTTCCGCACCTTTTCCTAGATCATAATTCTTTATTTGGGATAAAATATAATTACCTTGATTACTTGAAAGTTATTATTATTATTATTTAGCGATTGAATCAAAGCTTTGACACCGGAATTTAATATTAATTTTTTAAAAGTAATCACATATTAGATTACATTTATTTAAGCCTTTGTGGTTTCTGATTATTTGCATTCATAAGAAAATACAGACCAACAGACAACAGATTCTTTGAGGAATTAGATTATTCTTGAGGATTATTCGGAAATTATTAATAGATTATTCGGAATTCCATTGAAATATACACTTGAAATGATAAATTAACGTGCAAAAATTTGTTTACTACATTTTCCAGTCATCGTCTTCTATAGATAGACTAAGAGACTTCCCCTAGAAATATTTCTTTTAAACTTTCATAGAATTCTGTAAATTTGGTATTAAAAAAACCACCTATCTTTAGTTCAAACTGCCCTGTTACCACATAGACTCAATTACAAAAATATCCTCTTTGGATATTCATTAAAATCTCGAGTGCTATGACAATAGTTTTCTGTTTGTATATTTCATATGTTAGAAAAGCAAAAATTGTGAAAGTGAAATTGAATGGATATATGCTTTTGCAAACGTATTATGTTAAAATAAAGAGATAAGAATGCTTTAACAGTGAAACTGAGGAGATATATGGATTTGTTAATATATTACGGCATAAAGAAATCTTACTAAGATCTCCGTGACTGAATGGTCAAGGCATGTGATCCAAACCCAGAGTTTGCGGGTTCGATGCTCGCCATGACTGTTATATCAAAAGTATGGATTTTTAGTTTGTTTCCTTATGTTCTCTAACATTCTAGACCTTTCTTTATTATGTAATTTAGTTGTTTCTAGAATATTCTGTTCTTGTATAAAAGCTGATACCCATGAGTCTTGGGCAACTTCTTCAACCTTGTAAAGTTGAAATTCGCTCCTTTCCTTCAATAAACTTGTTTATTAGTTAAAAGCTGACGGTGTGTTTATTTTAATATTCGTGACAATATTTTATTGAATAAAAAGGTAATATCGTTTAAACAATGAAATTTAACATAAATATGTTTTTATTAATGCATTTTATTAAAATGAAAAAATAAGAATTCTTTTAAGCAATTCTGATATTTTTTTTCTAAATTTTAAATTGATTTAAGTTGAAACAATGATGATAGTAAACGGATAATAAAATTTACATTTTCAGGAAAAATTTAATGAAATTTCAAAATTTTATGTGCAAAACGGCTGAACATAATATATTTCTTGTCAAATCAAAATAATCAAAAGTATTTCATAAAAACACAATTACATTATATAAATGAAAATTTTTGATATATTTTTTTATTTCATATTTTGTAAATTATACAGTAAGAAATTTAAAATAAAACTTCAGGAAAATACGAAAAAAAAATCCATTTGAAACTTAAAATACCGAAACTGAAAAAAAGTATTAGTAGAATTAACTATACAATAAATATTTATTTATAAAGTATGATCAAAGCATGATGGAATGACACTATAGATTCATTTAGTTTATTTCAAAATTTTATCCGTTTATGTAAATTTTAATGAAAGGCAACGCTGTATCACAAACAATTCATGCAGTTCTGCAAATGTTTGCTCGTAGTTAAGGGAAGTGTAAAAGTATAGTTTATTCATTTCTAAAACTAACATATTCCTGAAAAGTTAATAGGTTGTTTACATCGTGATCGAATGCTTTGAAGGGTTTTTATGGAGTTTTTCCAATATCGAAATTTAGAAGTTGAAAATGCTATTAAATGAAATTATACTTCGGAAAATTTCTGAGTTGTTTGGAAAATCTAAAAATTTTAGGTCTAATGACGCTTGTAGGATAATGAATAGCACTTCAAATTAAATATTTAGAACTGTTTAATGAATAACAAAATCTGGCGATCATTTCAAAGTCAGAGATTTTGGAAAAATTACTGCTAACATTTTAAGTATAAAATACTAAGGATTCAAACAATATCATTTGTTGTAGCCATTCGACCGTTAAGCTTAATAAAGTAACTGACTATTTGGCATGATAATTTTGCGAAAGTTGAGTAAAAACAATTTTTGTGCTTTTACCACTATACAAAATGGCACACCAAAAATTTAATCTTAAGATTAAAAGTCTACAGTATTCATTATATTGCTGAGTTAAATCATTTTATACTTGTTCTTATTCTTTTTTCACTGGCATGACAAATCTGAAAGTCGCTTTACTAGATGGTGTGTGCTTTTTTCTTTTTGGTATTATATGTTCTTTCTATCAAATTAATCAAATGATGAAGTAATGACAACATTTTTATAATAGTTTTAAAATGGCTTAAAATGCGCTTTACTTTATAACGTTTTAGTACAAATTTTGTTTGAAATTTCTTTTTACAAATACAGATTTCGGTAACGAATCTTGAACTATGATAAACATAATGATGGAATATCTACGGTAGATTAATATAAAAATCGTGGCTATGATTAAATTTGACAATTATACTAAATTTGCCTGTAATTAATTTTCCTAATGAGAGGAATTCGTAACTCTTAATTGCAACACAGCTGCAGATAAACAATTATAAACTGGATTTTGTAGGTATTCAGAATAAAAATAGAAAATTATCTTTAATGTTAATAGAATAATATTAATACGACTACTTCTTAATGAGGAACGTTTAATATAAATAGCCTACAACGAACTAACACAATCAATATAGTGAAATAATTCACATTCTTTTTATAAATTGGCCTGTTCGATCTTTTTCCGAATGTGTACTGTTCTCAAGCTCCGGTATTTAAAAACCAGCACATTTTCGAAAATCTTCTTTAAACAATCCCAAAAAATCTGGATTTGAAATTTAAATTCAAGAAAGTGCAATTATAAAAACATTATTATAATCTGTTACATACAGTGATGGCCGAAATTGTGGACAATTTTGGAAATTTTTATTTTTTTCTAACTTTGTATTCTTATAGAAAATGTTACGTTTCACCCTCTAACACATCATTTTAAAGATAATTGTTCAATGCTGATTTCAATATAAAAAGCAAAATTCAAATATTTATTAAACAAAAATTAGAGAGGTGATATATTAGATGCTGATGGCTGCAGTTAGTTATCAGTACTTAGTAGGGGGGAACCTTTATTTTTTATTACGGCTTCACACTGATATTTCATTGAGTTGACAGGAGTTTTAAGCTTTACCTTCGTTATTGAATGACGCCAAAAAAATTTATAGCTTCAATTGATCCTTTTTTTATTTGATGAACGTTTCATATGTACCAGAGTTTCCAAACGGTGTCATAAGTTGTCAATAATTCTGAGATCAGGACTGTTTTCTGGCCATGATAAAAATCTTTGTGTTCAACCACCGTTCGATATTTTTGCTGTGTGGCAAAAGGTTTAACCCCTTTTAAACATAAATGATGCACTGTTGAGAAGAGATCACTGATGGAAGGCTTAAATGTTTTCTCTAGAATTGTGTTAAGGTATTTTCTTGCATTTGGTGTCCCATTGATAACATTAAAGAGACTAATACCGTCTGTTGATATTCCTGATCAAATCATAGCACTAAGTGAGTTCTTTTAAATATCTAAATGCAATCAGAATGTAGCCCCTTCGCCTATTCCATGGCTTATATATTTTTGCGATCACTAGCAAATAACAATAACTCTGTTTCAACACTCCGTATTTACTTGTGACCACTAATCATCTGTCCAATCAGCAATCTTTTATTTTTTCACTAGGAGTGTGGGAACATTTCGTCTTTTAATCCATTCATCAATTTTACAACTCGTATTGAAATCATTAAATAGAAAAAGTGTAATGGGATAAGAAATAAGACAATATTTTATAATGAAGTTAATATGAGATAAATTAAGTTAAAAATTAGAAAATTATTTAAGTTTTAGTTATATATATAATTTCTACTCATCTGCATATAGATAAAACTCTAATTACTGTCTACAGCAAGAATTAAAAAAACCCTTAGTGCCGTTAAAATGCATATTGCTAAATTATAAACAGGTATTGCTGAAGTAAGTTTTGTAAATGCAGACAATGACTACGGTATTTCATGTCAAAACTAGAATAATATTCAAAAACATTTTGAAAACATCATTAAATATACGGCTCTATCTCTATAACTTTAAAGAACTATTTACCTTCCTACATTATTTAAAATTTATTATTTTTTAATATTAAAAGGAAAGATGTGGTTTCATTTTTCACTTTATAGTTTTTTCCGCTCATATGACGATGAAACTTGTCTGAATGTTGAGAACATAATTTTTATTTATAATGACTACGGTCATTTTATATTTGCAAAACTTTGGTTTCAAATTGCTCCTCCTATCTGCTTCTATATAAAGGTCTAATTACTGTCTAGAACAAGAGTAGAATATTTGAGTATCGCTGAAATGCATGATTCTGATTTGTTTTTTCCAAAATATCTTTCATGATAAGAAGAAGATGAATATAGAACTTCCTGTGATATTGAGACACGTAATATTATATTCGTCTGAAAGACTATATCTGTGTTTCAGTCAAATTGCTTTCGATGCTTTATTCTTGTTTTTCATCGTCGTCAACAATTCTTGGAAGGCACTGGCATTCTAGTATTTCAATGTTATCAAGTTTCTTTCTTAGTGTAGCTCTCTAAAAGTTTCATCAAGACACGTATACTGAAAATGAAAAATTCTGGAAGTCATTTTTAGTCTTTATGGTATTTTGTCATTTGAGGGAAAAAATATGTTTTCCATTTTTATTCTCAAATTTTTTTCTTTGGTTATATCCAATTTCTTTTCTTTATTGCTAAGTGTATGATATATTCGCAGAAGGCTTTTTTAGTAGGATATCTTTCATCATTCTTCAAAAATATGTCGGAAACCCTTTGAGATAGTTTGCAAGATATTTGAGATAAGATAGGTTCATTTAAGAAAAAGTTTTTTAGTACTACTTCTGAAAATATATTTCATATTTTGTTCAGTCCTTCCTGAAAAATGCAATTGCTCTTCATTTTATGTATACAATATAAACATATATATCCAATGAAAAATTAGCACAATTTTATATAAATTAGAGACAAAAAAGGGAGGGGGGAAAGAAAATTTCAAACGTTAATCAAAGTTAAAGCAAAAATGGAAATAGAGAAAACATATTTAAAAAAATTAATGGAAAGCGAAACAACGGCTGAATGAAAACGTTGTGGTGAACAGAAGCGAGTGCTGAACTGATGAGTGTCGAGTCCTGTTGTCTACTGTGGAAGCAACGTCGTATCATGTGTGAAATAACCTGACGTGGGATAGTCAGTCGGTAGCTAAAGCGAGGAGACAGTGAGAACTTCACCTGTTTGGAGAGACCGTAGAACGACATTCCAAGGTTTCTCTTTCCTCCTGGATTCTGTCTAGCCATTTTGTGTGCTCTGGGCGATTACCATTTATGGGCTACTGTTTGCTGTAATGCTCTTGATGACCTGTGTGCATGTCTTGGCTGTATATAGTTGTCGTCTTTGTATTCATCGACAGTGTCTTTGTGTTTAATAAACGTCGTCGTTGTTTACTACTGAGGCTTGTTGATTGTTTTTACCCACTATGCACGCACTACCCACTACAAGCGAACCCAGTGATTTGTAACAGTACCATTCTTGGCGAGTTATTTGTATATAAATCTTTGCCATTCATAAATTATATCTAAAAGTAGAATTTGTGTTTTAGACAAATTTTTCTCATTAGAATTTGATTTATCTTCGTCTCTTCGTTTTATAATTATCGTGTTAACTTATATTCGAACAGATGGACTTCCTTCTTACAGCTCAAAAATTGATAGAAATCTGAAAATTTGGTGTAAAGACATCGCACCAAATTTCAGTTGTCAACCTTAAATAAATAAATCTCAAAACACAAAATAATAGAAGAAAGTAGATACAATAAAGAAGACAATAATACATTATCTATTCAACACTTAAATTATTCCGTTCCTCGGTTTTGTAATGCATTTTCCTTTTTTTTACACACATTTTTTTAATTTAGCATTTTCAGATTTATTAATTATTTAAAATATCGTGGTTTGATTTAATACGTGACTCGATTTGTTTTCTATAAGTTTTCATTGTTATCAGGTTTCTTAATTTCGCCCATTTGATTATCAGATAAATTAATATAGTATAGACAAATTATTACGTAACTTATAAAAACTATAATAGAATCGGACAAAATCAGACACCATTTCAAGCATCTTAATTCCTTTGTTGACTGTCTGGAAAATGTTTTCCATTAGACATAGTATGATTAAATACTATTTTTATGACAACATTATTACCTAAATGAGACATAATGAAAATAAATTAATCTCCTTTCCGTAAGCAAGATTCACTTGACTTATATTATGATAAATTACACGAAGACATTAGGATTTTTTTCTTATGTCGTTTCTAAGAAATAGCTTTTTCTTCATATTGCTTTTACGCCATAAAAACAGGCGGTGATAATATAAGCTGTTTGTGCTGAAATAATATATTCTTGGTCTATGTTATTTAATTCAACATAGACCAGTCTTAGAATTAAAAATATAAAAAAGAAAAATAAGCAATAAATGAATGAAACCTTAGCTGAATTCATATTGTCTCAGTATTACTAAAATGCTAATATGCTAATAAATAATTAGTTCATATGCTAATAAATTCCCCGAACCTAATCGAATTCATAAATTATCCATAAAGCTTTCTATTGAGAATTATTGCTTTCCTGTTAATATACCAGAAAATTTTATAATATTTTGAAATATTTAAACACTATAAAATACAGTTCTTGCATTATCTATGATTAATGTGACATCGGAGCGAATTGAAATCATTCAATCCTATATTTTAACAGAAAAGGTCTTGAAACATTTTTATTGTTTAAGGAGTATGTTCTATCAGAGATTTACAAGACAATGAAGTTGCAAATTTCCCATTTTTTTCGTTAAATAGATTAATAATATATCAGATATATTGCTTTTGTAGAAGTTTTACAAAATATAATACATCGTTTTTATTTCAACGCTATATAAGTTTTTCTAAGGCATGATATAAAATATGTTGGTATAAGTGACAGTTTGATTTGTGGATGTAAAATATAATAGACATACAGGGTGCTTATAATTAAAAGTTCCACTTTGAAATGGTCCTAAGAGGAAAACTACTGGACCAAATATTGTCAAACTCGGTGTTAATTTAAATGATGTCAAGTGAATTTTTCCCCGTTAAAAAGGAAAGGGTGGGGGTTTAAGAAACTTCCCAGCAAGGTAGAAACGGTGCTACATGCAATATTGATAAGCAATACAAGAGATGAAGACATTGGTGTTAAAGGTGCTTAATCGTTTCTGAAATGTATTATGAAGCATATTCATTACGTGTTATCTCAAAAATACTGTTCATGGTGATAATATAAACAATTTGGTGTAACTGAAAGATGTGGTACACCGAGTGTTATGTAATATCCCTCCTGATGTGTTAAGAGCTACTTGTGAATGCAGTAATGCAAGTTAACTTGTTCTCAGAAAATGTTAGATACCACACTGAGAACACTTTTCAGAAACGATTAAGCACATTTTATACCAATGCCTTCATGTCTTATATTGTTTATCAATACTGCTCATAGCACCAATTCTCCCCTGGTGGGATGTTTTTCGATTCTCTCCTCCTATTTGGCAGAAAAAATTACCTTTTTCAAACTATTACAAAGTTTTATAACATTTGGCCCAGTAGTTTTCCTTTTATGATCATTTTAAAATGGAACTTTAATTATAATCACGCAATATTTTACTTTGTATAGTTACTTGATTGAATTTTTTAGTAATGTTCAATTGTCACAATACCTCAAAAATTAGTTGTCATGCACGGCTGATTTTTGATTGAATATCATAAAATTCCAATTATGGTTTATATATGTCTAGAAATGAATTATGGATTGTTTTTAAATATCAATTTGAATTCAAATTTATTTCATAAACACATAGAATTTTCTTCTCTACTTTTTTTTATTCTAATCAACAATGAATTCATATGAAATCGTAATAAGTACCTGAATCAGAGACTTCTAAGAAAAACATTTCACAATATTAGCATATTTAAAACATAAAATGAAATAAAAGGCAGAAAATTTACTAATTTAAAGTCGAAAAATCTTCAAAACATATTCAAAAGAAAATCGAAAATGGAAAGTCTACACATGGAAAGAAAATACATATAAAAAAATAAACCATTTCATTTTTTCTTTTGTTTACGACCACAAAAGTTGAAGTAAATCAAGTATTCGAATTCGCATCAGAACTTTTTTCAGACATTTCAAGCAAAAGTCTGAACTCCAATTTCGTAGATTTGTTCGCCTTCTTTTTACGAATCCCGGCATATGCAAAAGGTAGATTTCTTCTTCAGGCTTTATATATTTTGACTCACATTTGTTTCTTTGTTTACTAGAAAGAAAGAAAAGGGCAAAGATGTTTACGCTTACTTTGAAATCTTTGAGAGGAATATTCCAATAAGTTCCGTGGTTAAATAACAAGACCATTCCCATTCTGTGGAATAGAGGTATTTTATTTTTATTTTGCTGCGAGTTTGGCAATGCAATCATATAAATAGAATCAACTACTTGTTGTTTTATATTATTATATAGAAAATATTTATATGAATAGCGAAATATCTTTAAAGTATTTTTGGAATTTATATATGTTGTGCAACAAAGAAATCTCTTTCCTTACGTATCTTAAATATTTTTTGTGGTTGTCTTTGATTTGAACAATTCTCCAGCGCGTTCACCTGCTATACGATTTTCATAACGTATTTATAATATGGAGATAATAATATAAGCTTATGCAATACATTAATTTTTCATACATGAGGCATACAATAATGCAGCAAATGTAGACGGTTCATGAGGTCGTTGAACAATAAGAAGGAAAACAATTTAATTATTTAATTATCTTGTTTTTTTCTTTATTTAATTTGTTGATACCTTTTTTTCTAGAATCTACCATCTTTCTGATTCAATTTTGTAGAATACGCGTAAATTCTGTGTGATTTTTTAAAACTAGAATTATAATGTCATTGTTAAATGTATTTTCTATGTACACTTTACTGTAGTAATGTGTACAAAGATTGCATACTTTACTATAGTACTTTTGTAAGGTATACTTTCCTTTGTATACTTTATTACAGTGCATTTGTAAGGTTTTACTTTCCTTTTTATACGTTCTTACAGTCCGGTTGTAATACTGTATACTTTACTATAGTATCTTTATAAGATTGTATACTTTACTATAGGGCCTTTGTAAGATTGTATATTTTATTATTTTGTCTTTATAAGACTGCATACTTTACTATGTACACTTTATTATAGTGACTTTGAAAAACTGCATACTTTACTATAGGTCTTTTCTAAGATTGTATGCTTTCTGTATTTATATTTTAGTGGATCAATTATTGGAGTTTCTTAAGACAAGTGGCACAGCTTTTAGGGATTTAAAGTAACTATGATAGTAAAAAATTATGCTATATGTTTAATGAAGTTTAAGCTATATAATGATTTTTATGAAGTTTAAACAAATTTACTTAATTTAAAAAGCAATGTTATATAAAAAATGATAATTTCGGAAGAAATTTTCTCTAAAATATTTCTAATTTCAGAGAAAATAGCACTACATTTTGAATTTATGTAATCTAAATGCATAATTTTTTCACGATTAACTGAATTAAAAAGTCTTTCGGAAATAAAGAATTTTTTTTATAAAAATTTAAACCAAATAGATACAGGCTCTTTGTGAGGAAAGGATAAATGGAAATCCGTTGTAAGAGAACAATGAAAAACAAAGCGACCAACATCCCCGAATCACCAACAAGGGCACTTGGGACTCTTTAAAACGTTCGATCTAAAAAGCTGTGATAAGAATGACTTCGAAAGTAAGTTATAAATTTTAAACATTGTTACTTTTCGAAAGGTTTTTCCTTACGCCAATGTCAACAGTTTTTGGACAATGACAATGCAACAGTGAAGAAACACTAAAATAATAGATAGTTACAGGATGGTTATAATTAAACTTTTTCTATAAACAGCATCCTACATCGCAAATAAGTTAACGGATTGCAATGAAATTTGGTATATAGACTATACACGAGATGCGCTCAAGAAATTCAGAAAAGAAAAATATTTAGTTCCAAAATATTCACTAGCGGATGTTTTTTCCGAAAAAACATTAATTTTAAATACAATACTGGACTAATATTAACATTTATTGACTAGTTTCTAAACACCTTGTCATCGAACTACATTAAGTAAAAATAAGGAAAAAAATAATGTTCACCCGTTTGCATTGTGTGATATTATATATGTTTATTGGGGAAGTTTCATTATAACCATCCTGTATATATCCTTTAAATTCGTTATTACATAATAATTCTAATTAAGTTCCATTTTTTAATTTATTGATGCATCAGATGAATAATTTTTTCTTCCAACTTAGTTTTTTAGCACATTTCATTTCTAATTTTTGATTTGGAAATCCTATCTTTGGCCGTAAATGTCCAATGCATTTTAATTTTTTTAAAAAAAGTCACGCTATAAATGTCTTTTACTGTATTGTAAACAAAAACACAGAAAAATAGCAAAATAAAAGAATTTCGGGCGACAAAAAATTTAATGATTAGTGTGTCTTTATTTGAGACAAAATAAACTATAATAATCATTTTTCTGCTATTCTTAGGAAAAAATAAAAATAAAAAGGGGGTTTGGAAAGAAAAAAGTGAGATTCACAAAAGTAATTCTGAGAATTAATTGGAAATGTTGTTTTCATCGTAGTAGGATATTTCAAATAAAATGGCTTTTCTGGGTATTTACACTTCAATAAAACGTTTCAACATCAACAGCATTACATACGAACACAAGCATTACATGAGAATTCTAATTTATCATAAATCATATCAAATTATTTTAAGCTTATTTAGCTTTATTTAATTTTTAAAAGGAAATTTCAGTACCTATTTACTTTAAATTTATACATCTATTACTGTTTATCTTTGGAACAACATTCCTTCTATTGATTTTGGAAAATTGTTTCGTCATCTTCAGATTATTCTTGAAATTTATATAATTTAATTTTTATCAGAACGTTTAAGCTTTATTAAAAACCGTACATTTACGTTATCAGTTTATATCAAATATATGCAGGCTTCCATCAATTTAACATCCAGAGTTGAAAGAAAATAATATCTGTTCTTTTTACCACAGTAACTTTTAAGATTTTGAAAGGAAGATTTCTTTTTATGTATGCTGTCTAAACAAAATTATCCTCATTCTCCTATCCTCAGAAAATTCTTTTCCCTTGTTAAAAGCAATTCTCAAATTTTAATTTATCTATTCTTGATTTGTTCTTTGTTTTTATCAAACTGTCTGCATTTGCTTAAAATTGTCATTAAAAACAGCTGAGCACGTGTATGCCTTCATTATATTCATATTCTGTTTTAACAGAAATCAGATTGTAGTTTTTTTTTTCAAGAAAAGCAGGTCCAGATCCTTTTAAAATTATATACATACATATATTATACAGGATTTCAAAATAAAACTCAATCTCTAATCTTAGGAAAATTGATTTCTCTATTTCAAAGCAGTCCTCGAAGTTTAATTTGATTGGTTTTCGATTGCCTGCTCGATTTTACCGAAGTATATGTGCTTATTAAAAACTGCTAACGACAATAATATTACATGTTTAAGCATTCATCATATAATATTATGTTCTACTAGAAATATTATATTTTTTTTTCATGTAGATTTTTATAATGGAAGTTCAATTTACTTTAAATTCATAAACCATTTCATGTATGAGGTCTTAACTAAATTAATCTCTTATTTCTGGAATTGTTTTTCTTTGGTCAAAGCAAATCTCAATGTTTAATTTATCTATTTTTGATTGCCTGTTTCATTTCATCGAAGTATTTGCATTCCATTAAAAACGATCAAAGCTAATAATATTTTATGTGCATTTATTCAACATATTAATATTCTGTTTTATCAGAAATCGTATCACTTTTTTTTTCTTGTGGGGATTTATAATGAAAGTCCAATTCACTTTAAATTAATAAATATTTTATGTATGATCTCTTAACAAAATTTAATATCTTATCTTTGGAAAATTCTTCCCATCTCTTCAAAAGCAACTCTTTAGTTTCTCCACAATTTACAAAACAGCTCCGCTCTCATCCATCTTTCTCGAATCAACAACGCTTGATTTATTGCATCCCAATCAACTTCACGAATGAAACATCCAAATCGCAGACACGTTCCATAAATGGTAATTCCAAACTCCAGACAATCCGAAATGAGTTTCTCTGAACTAATTAATTTCAACTCTCACCCATCCAGATATTGAAGCTTAAATCCTCGTTCGACGCGAATGAGTCAAACTTCATCGCTGACAACGCGAAATCCTCCTTTTAAGGTCAGCACCTCCTTCAGATGGAAAAGCCGGGTGACATCTTCCTTTAAAGCTGCTTTCATTAGAGTGGCATGTTGTTCTTGTGATTACAAGACGTATCTCCTTTTGCACTTTTGCGACGAATCGGGAAAGGCGCCAAGCAACCTTTTGTTCGCCAGAATGGGAGACAAGAAGAAGTGTTTTCATAAAGACGTGTTGTGTCAATATCCGGAGGAAGTTGTAATATACTGCAGTTTGTACCATCATCGCTCAGCAATTCGAGCTATTCGTAAAAGTTTTGAACGGGTGGATTGTCTAGTTTTCAAATATGGTTGCAGTATCTGGATTTGGGAGTGACAGGGTTATGAGAATAAGTTTGTAGTTAAGGTGGAGGGCGAGGGTGAGGGGATGGACGACGAAGAGGAATTGATTCATTTTGGATTTCGAACGTGACAGTCGGAATAGAATAGTTTCTCGCATTTATGCGATGAAGTAAAAGATGCTTCTGCATCAAGTTCGGAATTTCTAAAATAAAGACCATCATCATTTTATTTCAAAGTTTTAAAAACAGGATTATTGTACACTAAGATGGTCAATAAATTATCTGAGTTTTACAAAAGTTAATGACGATTTAACATTCTTAGTTTTGATTTGTTGAAGTAATATTACTTTTGGAATTATTTCTTTATATGCATTTCTATGCATTCTGGATTCTTTGGTTATATGCATTCTGAATTCTTTTGCTTTGTTAATAATATATACCTCCTTGAAATAAAAAACACACTACGCATATAAAGTATTATTGAATTGTTACAATATACTTCATTCATTTCTAAACATATATATGAAGATATGATTTAAATCTGCTTTAACAATGAATTTTTGTACAGTTTCAACATTTCTACATTAGGAACATATAGGAATTATTAGAGGCTTATTAAAAACTTTCAAATTAATACAAACTGCAAATTTTCTAAAATATTAAGGAAGTTAACATTAAAACAATGTTTTCATATCATGGAAAAGATATATAATTTATTTGAATTGCAATACAACACACAAGGGTTATGCTCTGTCTCATGTCCCATTCATAGAGCGTAGATCGCCCTGATCAGTTTGTGAAGAATGAATTTGGAAGGAGAAACATTAAATAATTATTTTTTTAAATTTTTTTGAGTAAAAGAACAGAAAGGAAGTGTTTAAATTGATATGAAATAGAAATAACAGTTTGGAATTGCAATTATAATGCATGAAATTTTCAGCTGCCAAATTGTTTCTCAAATGCCATTTAACATCCTCACTTTCCTTTTATAAATTTATACTAAAAACAATTTGTAAACTGCAGAAATATCATATTCTGTACTACTTTTGTTGGTGACCATTTCACTATTTAATGCAAAATTTATTTTAAGACTTTTTTTCTTCTAATTTTCAGTATTGTTTCACTGGAATCAACATTGTAATATGATTTTTAAATCATGATAAATTGTTAAAGTTTAAATCTATTTAAACTCGATTTTCGATTCTCTTTTACATTTTATATTTCTTGCTCTTCATAATTAAAGACATGTTATTGAATGTTCTGGCATGGCATTCGCATTTTATAAATAAATTTCAATACCATGGTTTGATTAATATTATTTATTCTAGAATATTTTCTCGTATCCTTAATATTTATAAATCAGTCACTGATGCTTCAAATGTTGTGTTTTGAACCATTTATGTTACGGAGAAGAACAGGAAACATGAAATGAATTTTGAATGCATAATAATAAATAATCATCCATTATGAGCAATCGATTACTGTACAGCAAAATCGATTTCAACATGAAAAATTACTTATATGCAATGCAATTGGTCTGAGAGTTAATTTACCATGACATTATCAGTTGAAAATGTTTGAAATAAAATGTTCAATCAATATCAGTTTTATTCTAAGATTAATGCATTTAAAATTTCTGACATTTCATGCACAACAGCATAAAAAGAAAGAAGATTTTTTGAATAAAAGACATTTATTGAAAGATATAAGCATTTTCTAAAAATGAATTAATAAACTGCATATTATTTCTAAGCTGCAGCATGAAAAATAAATGCCTTTAACAAAATTTCAAATGCTATTTTGCTGTTCAATTTTTTTTTCATTCATTTCAGTCAATTAGCAATAATAATAATAATAAAATGGAATCTATGATTGCAAATTTCAACTTTTCTTCTTATAAAATTATTTTACTATTTTTAGTCATTATTTTTCTTAATTAATTGATCAATCATTAAATTCAGACTCTGAATAAGGCTTAAAAATTTTAACCAGTTTAAACCAATCACTTTATTTCTCTATTGGTATCTATTCCTTTCTCTCTCTCTTTATATATATATATAAATATATAAATTAAAATTTTAAAAAAAATCATTGCATCCAGTGAGCGCAAACGCAGCTACTACCAAAATATAGATGAATCCAAATCAACTAACAATATAAGCTAAGTAAAAAAGGAATAGAATAGAATCAAAATTATAAACAGAAGAGGAATCTGGCCTGAAGACTTTTTCAAGGGTCAGCCTCAGACAAGGATTCAAAATAAGGGATTTTTCTCTGAGGAATCGGACAATGTCCAACAGTATTGAACCCTCGTGACCCGAAAATTAAGGCAAAAGAGACATACCAATTTTAACAGCAAAAAACACAAAAACAAAGCAGCATTAAAAACATCGCCAAATAAAACAAAAAATATATAAAATAAAACTACATAAGAATATTCAACCAAAAATTAAAAAGATTTACTCAAATAATTTAAAAAACAAAAAGGGAAATAATATACCAGCAACAAAAGAAGAAATATCATCACATCACCCCTACTGTTCGTCCAATTATAATACAGTGTCAGGTAGAGAAAAAAAGATAAATGGAATCTCTGAGCGCCATCTATTTTATTAATATTTCATCATCTCTTTTTTTAAAAATTAACATATTGATATTGCAGTAGTTTTTAGGAAAATCATTATTGTTTAAATTTTTAATAAAATTATTTGTTTCTCTTATAAATGAAATTTTGTTATTACAATTTTTTAAAATTTTATTAAATTGTGAGAAAATTAAATTTTTGAAAATTTTAGAGTTAAGATTAGAGTGAGTTATTACAAAGTTTTATTATTTTAAAGCTGAATTCGCCTTTTTTTATCATAAATACCAACTATTATTTTACCATTATCAATTTTGATTCTCAAATCCAGATAGGTAGTTCTAAGATGATTTTTATTTGTTTTTGTTAAAATAAATTCTTTAGGATAGCAATTTGTAGCAATATTGATCTTCTCTAAGTTAATCAAAATTAAATCTTCAATAAATCTCCATCCATTTATTAAGTTATTTTTAATTATTTTTTTCTCGTAATAATGCGGGAAAATATTAGCTAAAGCGCTTGAGAACGCTGTACCCATTGAAATACCCTTAACTTGTTTATAAAAATTAATACCATTGAAAACATTGCTCTGAAACATTTAATTGCATAAAGTCAGCCAGTTATTTTACTAATGATATCTTCATTTAAATAATTAAATAATTTAAATACTTAAAATATATCCAAAATAGAATTGAAGACAAGGATAGCTTGATTATTAATAACAACAAAAAGGTTTTGCAATTTTTAAAAAGTAACAAAATTTATAAAATTAAAACTTATGACTTTGAAAATTTCTATACCAACCTGCCTTATGAGAAATTAGTAAATGTATGTACTCTTATATGTGACGAATAATTAATTGAGTGGTTCGTTTTAATTTTTGGTAGAATATTCTTATGTAGTTTTATTTATATATTTTTGTTTTATTTCGTGATGTATTTAATGTTACTTTTTTTTCCTGTTAAAATTAGTATGTCTCTTTTGCCTTAAATTTCTAGGGATTTTCGATTCAAGAGGGGTCAATACTGTTGCACATTGCCAGATTCCTCACAGAAAAAAATCTCTTATTTTGAGTCCTTGCCTGAGGGTGACCCTTAAAAAAGTCTCCAGACCGGATTATTTTTCTGTTTGTAATTTTGATTCTATTCTATTCCTTTTTTACTTAGCTTATATTGTTAGTTGATTTGAATTCCTCTATATTTTGGTTGTAGCTGCGTTTGCGCTCACTGGATGCAATGATTTTTTTTAATTTAAATTTAAATTTTAAGCTTGTTAGATTCCAAAACGGTTTTTAGTTTCGATTCCAATTTTTGCTTTCTTCTCTGTAATTAGTTTCGTTTACTTAATTATATTAAGTTGGATGCGTTTAATAAATGGTTTTTGTTTCATTTACATTTAACTTTTGTGACCTTTTTGTTGTTTGATTTCGTATTGAATTTTACTTTCAATTTCGACCTAATTAGTTTCGATTTAGTTTTTGCTGACTGAGGAAATGGATTTTAATTATTTAAATGCTTTTATGGTTGTGTATATATATATATATATATATATAACCGTAACTGTTTTCCTTGGCCCTCTATCGGCCGTTGCCATGAGCAATCAGTCCATGTCTTGGAAGCGAGCGTAAAGCATGTAATACCCTAGTTTTGTTTTAATACATATATGTTAAATGTTTAATGTTATTGTCCTAAATAGCTAAATAGTTTTTTGTCTCCTTGTAAATCATGTCCCTTAATATCATTAAATGTATTTTTTAACTAAATTAGCATGATTTATTGATTTTAATAGTCTACCCTGACATAATTAAAATTTTGGTGCCCTTTCGGTCACACACACACACACACACACACACACACACACACACACACACACACACACACACACACACACACACACACACACACACACACACATATATATATATGGATGCCTCAAAAGCGGTAAATTGCCAATTTGTTGCTTACGCATTTTGAGGCTTCGAAAATATCGAATCAAAGCAACATCAAGTTCTTATATGATAATAATGACATCTCTTGGCATGTTTATTGGCATTGTAAAATTATTTTCTTGTATTCAATCTTGCACATCAAAAAATCTTTTGAATTCATGGAGTTCTAAAATTTCCTGCGTGACTGGAAGTAGTAAACCCTGCATGAAAGATGCCTTATTCGCAATAGTGCATAGAATGTCTGAAAATATGCTCATCGGTTGTCTTGTTCAAGAAGCTCAACAGTCTTTATACAGGATGAAGATACTTTATATACACTTTATGAAATAAACCCCCCAAAAAAACACAAATAACCAAAATAAGCCGAAGTGTACTGAAATAAAACAGCACTTTAAGTAAACAATAACCATAACCCAATACACTGAGCGCATCCATGCTTAATGATATAATACTTTAAATAGAAAGAAGATTTCCTGTGAGTTTTCACCTTTTTTTAGACTCTTGATAAAGCAAGGGACTTTTTTAGAAGAATCTTTAGATCTCGGATCTTAAAAGAGATAGAGCCGAATGTTTTCAATTTTACAGAATCTTCATTGCCATCGTCAATAATTCCAAATGGTCGCCATGTTTGTTCTAAGTAGGAGTCACTAACTTGGTATCCTTTTGGAATATCTATCAATTTTTCTCTACTACAATGGTGTTATTTTTTCAGAAAAAAGAATATTACAGATTTGTGACTATAGCTTAGCTAGAATCGGTGGTAATTCTCTACAGCAATATATCACAATCGCAAATGAGAACTGAGTCAAGTTGTTTCAATGTCTTCACTCCAATGTTAAAAAGAATTTAAATGATAGTTACATAGTTTATAATTGTATTTTCGTAAAAAATATTTTGATTTTAAAATGCACTACAAAAGAATTTAACTAAATACAACTTTATAAGGGTAGTAGTTATTATTATCCTTTTTTATCTCAAATTTTCTTCAATATTTTTAAATATCTTTCATTAAAATTCAGACATTTAGACTCATATATTTACATATAAGCTTTGATGTATGCGAAAAATATAATTATGATATTCAAAATGTGATAATTACATATAATAAAAATTGCTTTGCAAAACATGTTGTAATAATTCAAAACATTTGTTTATTCTTAAATGAGACAGTGACGCCTATTTTTCATAACTGACAATAATTTATTTATTCGGCCAATCATAATTTCTTTTTGTTTCCAAATTTAGCATTTTTATTCGTTCCTTAAAGAAAAAACGTTATTGAATTATTTAAGAGAAAAGGGAAGACATTTTTTTCTTTGAATAAGTTTATTTTTGTAGTAGAATTTTGATGGCAAATCATATTTTTACCGAAAACAATTCTACTGTAAGATTTTTTTAACAGCTTCTTCTTAAAAAGTGGATATTCTATTAAAAGGTAACACAATTCAATGAAAATTCTAATTTAGTTAATCTATTCCTTTTATTAAGTTGATTTCCCTTTTATATCTGCAATAATAACACATTTTTGAAATAAATTCATTAGGTGAATTTAAAATGAATTAAAAAAATTACTCTTTTGCTTGCCGCAAATAACCATTACGAAAGTACTAAAGAAGAGCATTTAAAACATATATACTTATTCAGCTTTAATGTTAGTGCCGGTATTGGAGTGTTAAGAAATATTTGAAGCAATAAATTATTGTCTGAAAATTAACTCGTCTAATGAAGAATTCTTCCTCCTAGATATTCATTAAAACATGTTAAATTTAATTATTAATGAATTTTATTATAATATGAATCTTTAATTGAGTGACGCATTTTTACTTTTAAATGCCTAATTCGCATTGTTTCCGACATGATAATGTTAGAACCAATTTATTTTATTTTATTGTCACTTTTATTTATAATTCTTTTTAATTTATTCTCTTCTATTTATAGAATCTTTGTGATACTTTAAAAACAGCAAAACTGGCAGAAACTCTACAAATAACACCTGAAAATATGCTATTTTTAATCTTTGTTTGATTTTAATAAATAATCATCAAAATCAATGGTTTTAAGCATATTAGGGCTATTGAGTTTTATTTAAGGATTTTTATTGAGTATTTTTTTTATTTGAGCATTATCATCAAATCAGTCACTTAATAATAACAAAGTGTTAAAATTTGCTGAAGAAAAGTAAATATTCCAAAGCTTTCACAACCCAAAATTATAAATTAGTCGTCATGTTAATGTAATGTTATTCAAAGTTATACCTAAAAGGTCTTCAAAAAAAGCTTCCAAAATTGCACTGAACTGTCATATTCAGCTACAATTCTTTAATGGAACAATCCCTTATTTAATGTTCCATTATAGCATTAAATAATATAAATGTCAAACCAAGAAAGAGTTATTAGACACATACTCTGATGGTTAAGATTTACAATGAAACATTCATATCCCATTTCCTCGGCTAGCAAAGCAGTGAATTTATATATAAAGCGAAAAAAATAGCCGGGACCCCTCCTTCAACAGCACCAGAGTGCTACAAAAGGATTTGACACTCGAACATTCAATAAAGTCTCGATAAATAATGGCGAAACTTCAAATTCAGGGCGTCTCTGTTTTCTATGCCACCGATCGATGGCGAGATTTACGTCTTTCGCAGCCTCTTGAATATTAGTTGAGGAGTTGCTTTCCTTTTTGCAGTGTACATGTAAAATTCACTTTACTGGAGACTGAACACAGCTATCCACTTTCGATAGTTTCCGGTTGTTTTTCTTTAAAAGAGGATGTTGTGCCGATGCGAGGCTGTTATCATACGGCTTTCAGGCTCTTTTAAACTGTTTAAAAAACGTTTGCCTGTGCAGTTAGTATGGAATTTGTTCTTTCCTTTTTAAAATCTTTAGCGCAATCCAAACATTAAAGAATGGAAGTTGGAGTTGGGGTTACTTCTAATGCTCGTGTTTCGTCTTAGTTCTTGTTTACACAGAACAAATATGTTAAGTGAGATAGATATATGTTTATCAAACTGTTGGAAATGACGCATGGTAGCAATGACGGAAGGGAACTAATGCTTTTTGCTTGTGGCGTCATCAAGTCGAAGTCATCTTTTGTGAAATCGAAATGAAAAACCAAAACAGCGGTGGTACGGTTATGACCATGCAATATGTATCTGGGTTTTTATTTACCAAACTACAGGCAACCTAATTATTGTGTTGAAAGTAACATAAGTGGTTACATGCTCATTGTGAAAAAAAAAATCTTTTGCGGTTCATCGTAGCTGTCGTGGAAAAGTCTTCGGCACATTTTTCTTTCTTTATCATATAAGAATTATTTAATGAGCCGCAGAGGCTTTGCAATAATATTTCCTGCACTTAGAATAATGGCTTGTGGTCTCTTGGCAATAGTGGTATTGCAGTAATACTTCCTTCACTTGCATTAATGGCTTGCAGTCCCTTGGCAATTGTGGCCTTGCAGTGATGTTTCGATGAGGAAGGGGACTCGTCCTTGAGGTTAAGAAGTTTCCTGTATGGTAGTTGATTCTCGCCAACCTGGTGGATATAAAAAAGTGGAGGGTTAGCTCCTCCCATCGATTACGGAGCGTACTATCGACGTGGAAGCCGGTTTAGGTTATAAAAAGGTTTCACGCAACTGAGGGTGGGGAACCTCGTAATTGAGAAAAACAAGTTTGAAGTACTCTCGCCACTCTGATGGATGTAAAAAAGGTAGAGAACGGCGGCTGCTGCCCTCATTTACCAACCCTACTTCCCGGAAAGGTTGTATCGTGGTCGGTGATGGCCTTAGGGCTTAACCACAGTTTCCGTCAGTGTTGCTGTTCCGGTGGTCTAGTCTTTTAGACTTGTCCGTGTACTTTCTGGTTGGTCGGAGTAGACAGCTTAAGGTAAGACCCTGTTCCAACTACCTGTACCCGTCTGGAGATAGGCACAATTTCCCTTCTTTCCCCCTCTCTTGCGATTTACCGGGGTTCTTTCAGTTCAATCTGTTCAGTTTACCGAACAATTTGCGGGAAGCTCTGATTCACGTCCACAAGTTGAGTTGGCTCAACAATGGGTCAATATACAGATTTATGTCCATATCTGTAAAGACCACAGGCCATCGGAACACAGTTTAAGTTTGTGATAATAGTTCCGTTCAGGGCTGGAGAGTTCCAGACTCAAAACCATTCCCATAGAAGGTTGGGCCCTTTGCACAATAAATCTGGCGTCGTAGGCTAGACTCCCTTTTTCTGATGCGCAGCAAAAGATTGAATATTGGAAATGCCAGTTTAAATATAGTCCTCGTGTCCGAGTGCGATTGAAAAGTACGATGTCTGTCTCAAAATAACCTTGTATTGCTTTTATTCGATATGTTTATGTAACTAAAATATGATGAATTAAAATAAATGAAGTATATAAAAGAAAGTACTATGAATGTAAAAAATACAATAAAAGCTCGATATTGTAATTAATTCTAAAGTTTTAGAACTCTGAAGCTTGAAAAATAATTTTACGATTTGTTTCCATCTATCCGTGAACCCGATTACTCGAAAATGCTATAAAATAGAAGAAATTTCTTAGATAGTCTCTGAACCAAAGTAACTTCTAATCTAAAAACGTTAGGAATTATAATATGTATTTGATTTCAATTGGAATCGCTAAGAACGAGATTTGCTTATCTATCAGTTCCTATTGTGTGATAGCCATAACTTAGAGATTAGAGTTACAGAGAACTATATGGTCGAGTCTGAGGATATGGTTCTGTTGATGTAACCTTAGAAACGAAAACTTATTATATTGAATCTGCCAAAAATGAATTTATTACTCTAGAAATCCATACCTATATTATAAAACAAAAAGAAAGAAACACAATATTCTAAGCGAATAAATTTATTTTGCAATCTTTACATCAAAACTGAAAACAAGCATATTTATTTTGGATTCTACTACGTTAACTGTGTGGTGATCTGTTAGCTTACATTTTATCCCCATGTTTTCGATTACAATTATTCAGAAATACTCTAAAATTGATAAAAGAGTCTTTATCAGTGTTAATTAAAGATTTTTTTTCATTACAGGATGAAAATAAGCTGTAAATGCACTGCATTTTCCATCACTTAAAACTACTTGAGCAGCTTTTTTTTTCAGTGCACACGGGAAATCCTCTTTACTTGGAGCTTAATATCACTATTCTGCTTTCGGCTATATTTCATTAAATGCGCCTGTTCGAAAATGTGAAATATTGTTGCGAATATTTGATCTGCTTCTCTGTATAATTAATTAATCGGGCCACTGAAAAAGAAAGATTTACTTAGGTTATTTATATATATTGAACAGACCCCCAATATCTTGATAATAAGACTTATGGCCGCATCTGTATTGAGAACAAAGACTTGATGATTCTTATTGAAAATTTCATGGGCCTTATTTCTTTTCGGGAGACTAACAAAAGCGAGGCGATTACACAAATTATACTTAACCTCTTTTTTTTCTTCTTGTTTGTAGATAATATTGTTAGCAGGTAATGCTGATTGTTATAGATTGTGTCGGTATTCAATCGGTGATTTATTTTGTCTGTTGTAGATTGTTAATTTCTACAAGTACTGTTCAAATTTTTTTGTTATTGTTATTGTTAGGTGTTTTTGTTTAATAAAATGACGTTAATCATTATTGAGCTTTTATTATAAACTGCATATTGAAAGACAATTCTCCATAAAATTATAACTAACACGTAATTTTAACTTCCTATAAAGCACTTAATATGCATGGAATCTGATTTCCTTTTTAATCGTTTCCTTTTAAAAGCGCTCAAGAACGGAACAGGAAAATGGATGATGGGAAACTTCTAATTTCCATACACTGTTCGTTTCAATGTAACGAAGCTACCCTTTTTTGATGATTCTACTTTGCCTATCGGTGAGAAGCGGGAGGATAAATGCTTTTCGTGATTTTTTTGTCCTTTATTTCTGTTAAAATAGATTTTTTTGTTCATGTTTAATTTATAAGTGTGTGTGATGTGTATTGATTGCTTATATGGCTAGTTTAAAAGGCAAAAATGGTTTTGAAGAATGGCACAATTAATATTTTATACTGTATTACTAAAAGTAATAACTACTACAATAAATAAAAATTGTTCTAAAATATTTTTATTATAAATTAATATTTTTTCACAAAAAAATTAATAGTTATCTGAAGTTATTATTCTTCTAAATTCGAGAATAATCCGAATGCACCTTATTGTGAACTGTAAATACCTCTTTCGTTTTCCATACCATGTTATAAGAATTATAAAATATTAAGACAGATCTTTCACCTGACTCTTCTGCCGTTGAACACATTAAATTAAATCAAATTACAAATCTTACAAAGATGAATTTATTACCCCCAAATATTAATCTGGAATTTGTCATAAAAGTGTTTTATGACGTCGAATCTTATGATCTCAAAATAATGTTGGTGTGATGAGAAAGGCTGCATGGATTAATAAACTTGATTTGATTCGTTACATATCTTGATGTTTCATTATCAAGATACATCAAATCAGCCATCTTAATAATGAATTGCAATCATTCACCAGATACAGTACCTTGCTTTGAGCTCCACCCTTTGGGATTTTCAAATCACACCCACCCATGAAAGTTCAAGCAGCTACAGATTTAACTCGCTATCACTTAGATTAATTATAGTTAGGAAAACATTCAAACACTTTGTACAGGAACATTTTGGAGCCATTTTGATGAAATGTATCGAAATATTTCTTAATTCCACAGAAATATATATTAATAAATAAAAAGCGTAAAATATATTTATTTTCCGCATACTGCTTTCTAAATAACTAATGAATTTAATTGACTAAAATTCAAGATTCTTAAAGGGAATTTCGATTTTTTAATACTTGCTGTGAAAATTATGGTGGATTCAAGAATCTTAAATTTCAATTACTTTTCAATTTAATTGCTATTCATCAATTACTTTATTCAAAAATATTCAGCAAGCTTTAGAATTAATTACTTTTTTTAAGTATGAAACTATAAATTGATGATGATAAACGCGGAAAAAAAGGGCTAATGTTAATGATATCCGTACCTCTATATACAAGGAGTAATCAAAATGAAAAGTTTACAAGTAACAGTATTAGGAAGGTAGAAATTGTGGATGGGAATATTGTTGCTCAGAATGCGGAGAGGCGGCCTAGTGTTCTTAAACCGTTCGTTCGAGAAGATACTGTTAGTAACAAGACCTGAAACTGCGACAGTAATGGCAAAAAGTCAAGAGAATGGGTCTCGCATAGAATTGCGAGCCGTGGTATGATTTCTATGGGTCCAAAATATGTCCTCATTAGACATTCGCAGATAAATCGCTGAATTGTACGGGGATAAACAACAAGTGGCCAAATGGGGTTGTTCATTTGAAGTATGAAGAGAGTTTGCTGGAAACGTTTAAGTGGGAAGTCCGCTCTCGGCGATTATTTTCTTTGCGCGACATTGAAAAGATACTTACTCAAAACATTTCAGGTTCATATCCGATGATGATGTTCAAGAAGATGCCGAGAACTGGCTCAATAGCCAGTAACCTGATTTTTACCATGAAGGGTTAAAAAAATTGGTCTAGGGTTATGATAAATATCTGAGGTGTGAATATGTAGAGAAGTGACAGCCAGTTAAATCTCTTAATTACCATTTGTATCCTGTTAATAAGGCGTTTTTCCTTTGGCTTGTAAATTTTTTGGGGGATCATCCCTCGTATCTAGCAATCTACCTACATATATATATATATATATATATATATATATATATATATATATATGTAGGGGGGGGTGTCGAGATGGTCAAGCAATAAGAAGTCCAAATGATGCTTAAGAGTTTAATGGATGACAAATGATGATGACTTAATTACAGATGGAATGGATGACCAAGATCGTACATTAACATACAAGTTCGTCTTTAGCGTTACGTCGTAGTTTCGTCTTTTAGCATACGTCTTCGGTTGTTTCAGTACGTCTTCATCATGCCTCGTCTAAACATGATCTGCCTTTTTCACGCTTTTCCCTGCAGAGGGCTGCTTAGTGGCGGGAAGAGAGGTCACTGGCATTACTCAATGGCATCACTCAATGGCGGGAAGTGATGCTACTGGCGACTCTCAATAGCGGGAAATGATGTACCTGGCACCACAATCTCGGCCCTCCTGGAACCGGCTGTTCCTCCAGGCGACACTGCAATGTAAACAAAACAACAAAGAGAGAAAGAAACACAGTAGGAAACAAAAATTAAAAGTTCTAAAAAAGGCGAAAAGTTTATGATTCTAGAGTTCTGACATCGTTTTCCAGGGTTTCAAGTATTCAGCACATGTTGTCGTAAAAGTGGGTCCATCGTGGTTTCCTTCTTTGGTAACGTCGTAGGTGTTTCCTCCTTTTGCTCTAGTGATGCTGTAGGGTCCTAAATACTTCGGCTTGAGTTTCAAGTGTGGCCCAAACTGAGTTCTTTTGATGGCAACAAGATCTCCAACTCTGTAAGGTTTTGGTTCTCGTCTTCTTAAATTATACGTCTTCCGGTTTTCTTCTTGAATCTTGAAGATTTGCTGCTTCGCATGCTTTCTCGGTTCTTCTCTTTGAGCTTCAAAATTAGCCTGAAATTCAGCTTCGACGATTTCTTTGAGCTTGTCTAAACCTCCAGTATTCATCTTGGTACCAAAAAGCAATTCGAAAGGTGTGGTGTCAATACTTCGTTGATAGGTTGAATTTATCGTTTGCTGTAATCCATTAGTGAACTTATACCACTTGTTAGGATTTTCCAAGGTTAATTTCGAAAGAATCGATATGATGGTCTGGTGTATTCGTTCAATCTGTCCGTTTGCTTTGGGCAAGCCAGTTGTGATTAAATGATGATTTATTTTTTCTTGGACACAATAATCGGCAAATTCACCAGAGGTAAAAGCTGTACCTCTATCGGATATTATTTGGGAAGGGCTTCCAAACACAGCCTTTTGAATTTCCAACTTAGCAATTACTTCAGCGGATGTTGTGCTTTTTGTAGGATAAATCCAAACAAACTTTGTAAATGCATCAATGATAGCCAAAATGTGTTTATAATTTGTATGCGTACTTTCCAAAGGCCCTAGATGGTCAATATGATAGGTGTGCAACGGCGTGTCTTCTTTATGTAACGGGTGTAGAAGATCCTCCTTCTTTCCTCTTTTCTGATTTATCAGGATACAATGGACACAATTAGATATAATATTCTCTATTTTATGTCTAAGTTTAGGAACGTAATAATAGTCTTGAAGGTACTTCTCAGTATACTTAACTCCGGTATGCCCTTTTTTATGTGCATTTCTTATAATTTCAGTTTGCATACTTTCAGGTACAACTATCAGTTCCTTACCCTCAGCAAATTTATACAAAATTCCATTTCGATCGTAATAGTCTTCGTAAGTAGAAACTTTTAATAATTCTTTTATTGCTTTTATTTGATCGTCATTACCTTGGGCTAATTTTAATCTTGGTAAGATCTTATCAAATGAGATACAAAATACATCTAAGGGAGATCTACTCAGAGCATCAACATGAGCCATTCGTGTACCGGAACGATGCTCAATAACATAATCGAATTCTTCCAGCAATAAGGCCCAACGTGCAACGCGAGTTGACAAATCTCTTTTTTGCATAGTTTTTTCGAGTGCGGAACAGTCAGTTACTATTTTGAATGGAATTCCCAATAAGTAAACACGAAATTTCTTTATTGCCTCAATAATGGCAAGAGCCTCAAGTTCATAGCTAGAATATTTCTTTTCAGCGTCTGTTGTCTTCCTACTCATGTAATAGGTTGGATGAAAATTTTTATCATTAGGGGATTTCTGCATTAAAATAGCTCCGTATCCCTCCAGGCTAGCGTTGGTATGCAATTCAGTTTCGTAATTAGGGTTATAGATTTTTAAAACAGGTTTTTCAGCTAACAGTAATTTTAACTGATTAAATGAGCTTCTTTCGTCTTCACCAAATTTAAACTTCCGGTCTTTTTTTAAGAGATCGCTTAATGGTCTAGCAATGATGGAGTATTGGGGGATAAATTTTCGAAAATATCCGGTCTGTCCTAAAAAACTTTGAACTTGTTTTAAATTAGTTGGCTCAGAAAAATTAAGCACAGCTTTAGTTTTTAAAGTAGATGGGAAGATTTTACCATCTTCAATAACATGTCCCAGAAATTCAATGCGCTTTTTCAAAAAGTGAGATTTGTTAAAGTTGATCTCTAGTCCATATTCACTAGCAATGCTTAGAACACGTTCAACTCATTCAATTCCTTCTTCAAATGAGGAAGATAAAATTACAATATCATCCATGTACGGAAGAACAATACCATCATTAATCAAAGGTCTAAAAATTGTGTTAATATACCTTTGAAACACGGCCGGAGAGTTACATAATCCAAACGGGACTTTAAGAAATTGATATTGGCCTTCATGGGTGACGAATGAAGTATATTTTCTACTATCTTTGTTTACATCAACATGGAAGAATGCATTCTTAAGATCGATAGTACTAAAGACGCATGATCCTTGCAACCTGTCTAAAATATCTTCGATTAATGGAAGAGGAAATCTATTCTTAACAACAACTTTATTTAATCTCTTATAATCAATGCAAACTCGAGGGCTTCTATTTTTCTTTCTGACGATTACCACTGGACTACTATATTCTGAAGAACATGGCTCTACAATCCCTTGTTCCAACCATTCAGCTACTTGAGTTTGGACAATTTTTTTCTCTGAAAACGGTAATCTACGAGGTTGATGAGATATAGGTTCATTAGTTTTTACCAAAATGTTTAATTCAACACCTGTTGTTTTAGATTTACGTGGAGGTTACATCAATTGGAAGGACGGATAATGAGCTCATTTTCTCATTACATTGAAGTTTTTGTTTAATTATTATTCCATTTTCATTAATTACTGTTTCAACTTCCATCAATACATTCATACCAATAATCATATCATAAGACATAACATTATTTTCTACAACACATATATCAGCATTACACTCAAAATCATCAATTTGAATATCGCCCTTAAAATAACCTAATGGGTTTACTTTGTATTCACCAATTCCACTTAAAGAGAAATTCAATGGATACAATTCCCGCACATTTAATTTATCAAACACTGATTTGCGAAGCAATGTCGCTTGGCTTCCAGTATCGATAAGTGAATTTACGCTTATATTTTCAATCATTATTTTATTGACAAGTTTTGGCTTGCAATTAACTTTTAAGGTAGCTACTTCTGATTTAGAATTTACTTTAACACATTCTGCAGCTTTATGGCCAAAGCCTCCACATCCAAAGCATTTAAATCCCTTGTCCTTATGCTCATAAAATCTTGAGATATGATTTGGGTCTCCACAATTAAAACAAATTTTATTCTTGCTACTTTCACAATTATATTGCATTCTGTCAGCTCCACCACCAAATTTTATTTTATTTACACTTCTGTTTTTAAAGTTAAATCTATCATTTTGTTCTTGTTTTGGTTTTAATTTATCAAAAGTATTAATTCTCGAATTCAAATCATATCTTGTTTTGGTTTTGTCGAAAGCACCTTTACTTTTTGCATAATCACTCTTTATTACTTCAAAAATTTTAAGTTTTTCTTTAAATTCAGATAGATTCTTACATCCATACAAAATTGTTTTGTTCTCTTGCCTATCGTTTATACCTCTAATTACATAATGCATTAAAGCGGCATCTTCAATTTTCCCAGAGCTACATAACTCTTTCATTTTTAAGAAGTATTCTGAAGCGGATTCAGAATCCCTCATTTTCCTTTTACTCAAGAGTTCATGTAAATTGGCAGAATTTATTTCAAAAGAAAATTCATCAATCAATGCTTGTTTCAATTTTTGCCATGAATTAATTTCTGGTTCCGTTTTTACAAAGAGAGCGGCTGTCCCACCGAGAGATTTTTAGCGAAAATAAATTTTTGTAGGTCTGACAGACTAAACAATTGGGAAATATTTTCAAAATGATCTATCCAATCAGCTATATTTTCATACGGTTCAGCATTAAATTTAGAAATGGTACTTTCAATATCAGAATAATTTATAGCAACATTTTGAGCGACAGAGCTTCTATAAACATTATCAAACTGCATATCGCACATCTTATTTACATTACACTGCATGGAGGAATCTTTTTTATTTATACTTTCGTATTGCACGGAAGAATCGCTTTTGCCATTATTTTCTTCGCCATGCTCATCAATCTCTGAGTCATCAGACTGAAAGTCTTGGCGAAAGTTCTCCGCTAACAATTCAAGGTCGCAAAGAAAGCAAAGAATTCTTTTGCATACTTCCAGCTTCAACCCATCAGATGGAATATTTAATATATTACATATAGTAACAATTTCATTAAGCGAAAATGAATCGTTTACACTTTGTAGCTTCTTTTCAAATTCATTACTATTGGTTGCAAAATCTAAACCAATAAATTCTCGGATCCTTTTTCGATTAGAACGATCTCCAACAGAGTTGAAAATAAATCTGTGCAGTATCTTGGTTTTTTCTGATTTACAATTCCTCAATGCAATGCTTATATCTTTAATATCATTTAAGGTAGTCATCTTATAACAAAATAAATGTTACATACCTTTTCTAAAAATTAGTTGATGGAAACTAGAGTATCCACAAAAATTTTGCGTCGTAAATAAACTTTCGTTTCAAAATAAAACTTCTGAAATCTAATTTCGCTTGATTATTGCTTCATCTACTTTCAGTTCATCATCGTTTCCTCTATCCCACTTCTGAAATTTGTAGGGGTGGGGGTGTCGAGATGGCCAAGCAATAAGAAGTCCAAATGATGCTTAAGAGTTTAATGGATGACAAATGATGATGACTAAATTACAGATGGAATGGATGACCAAGATCGTCCATTAACATACAAGTTCGTCTTTAGCATTACGTCGTAGTTTCGTCTTTTAGCATACGTCTTCGATTGTTTCAGTACGTCTTCATCATGCCTCGTCTAAACATGATCTGACTTTTTCACTCTTTTCCCAGCAGAGGGCAGCTTAGTGGCGGGAAGAGAGGTCACTGGCATTATTCAATGGCGGGAAGGAGGTCAATGGCATCACTCAATGGCGGGAAGTGATGTTACAGGCGACTCTCAATAGCGGGAAATGATGTACCTGGCACCATATATATATATATATGGTGACATATTATATATATATATATATATATATATATATATATAATAACATTAATGATTAATTTTTGCTGAAGTTATTCGATTTCTTTCTGAAACACAATAAAGACAAAATTTTGAAGACTTAAGAAAACTGTTTTTTTTTTTAATATATTTATTATTCTTATAAGTCTTACAAACTTTCTTCCTAGCCTTTTAAAATGGTTTTCATAACATACTTCTAAAATTCAAATGAATCAGAAATTAGCAATTATTTCACTTTTTTTTTAAAACGGTACCAATAGAAAATTTTTAACAATAGCGAATGCATATATATAGACAGATTCAAACATTTCTTGCTTTAAAAATTACCACAAGATAAATTTTGGGTTAATGAGTTTTATTTATTTCGTAGCAGATCTTAATGTTTCATTTCAGAATACATCAAATCAGGCATCTTAATTATTATTACGTATAATAATAATTTGCATTTCTATTAAGTATAATAATATAAATACAAAAGAGAAATCCGAAATATGTCAGATGGTATTTATAATAACATTAACGACCATATGTCATTATATGAATATTCCTGAAATAAAATCATTTATAAAAAACATCTGAAACACATCATAATTTTCTTTATTTTTTTCCTTTTTTCATTAAATAATTCAATAAAAATTAGGATATTTAAGCTGGAGTTTCGTGCTTAAATAAATAGTTATTTTGACAGTTATAAAAATTTTCTGTAATGAAAGTATTATACTTATTATACTTAAAAATTGCCCGTAATATCAAAATATACAATCGCATTATGTTTGATAAAAATTGCAGATAAACAGAAAAATAATTTAACCTGATCACCAATTCTCTCTTTTATTTATTTTCCAGAAGAATGTTTCAAAATTTTTCTATCAATTTTTATATACTTGATAACTTTTATTAATTTTTTTGGCATTAAAATTGGAGTCTATCCAGCATTTAATGCATGACTTTCTCCCAACTCTGGTCAGTTACATTTAAAAAAAATCAATCAAACTTATCTGTGAGAATTTCCATGAAATACCAAAATGTAATCAATCACATTACATTCTATAAAAAGAATTACACATAAACACGCCGAAATTCAAAGATAGCAGACAATTTAATTTTTCTTGTTCCGACACAAGAAATCCCCTAAAAGTTTTATCTCAAACTTATTACACATGTTTTTAAAACGAAAATAGATAGTAACATAAAGTTCCTTTTCGGAGTTTTATTAATGACCAATTTGAGCGTATGATATTTTAATCGATAATATCCAATAAATTGTTTAAAAAATTCAATACGGCGGAAAATCGGCCTACGTAGAGTCACTTTAACGGCCGCGACTTTGAAAACCCCACAAACATTATCAGCATCACTAAAGCGCACTTAAAAATTTGCCCAAGCACCACAGTTTCAGATACCGCAAATTTAAACTACTAGCTTAACAAGGCGGTTATAATGGAAAGATATGGACTCCCCATAAAAAGCCCGAACTTGATAAGCCTCGCTGTATCAGAAACAGTTTTAGATTCTTATCAGTTGAATTTATAGTGGCGTAAGCTCCCGACACCCCCCAGAACACATTTCCAAAGTTTTATCGTGGAATTTTTCGTTCTCCACGACCCATTACGATTGCCGTGATAAGAGAATTTGTCCCTGGATTTTTGCGAAATCGTCGTGGCGTACGGAAATAAGACGGGCCTTCTGTCGGCTGGGTGCTTTAGAATCCCAAAGACTTCCCAAACGATGGGAAATAACGTCATTGTGGGCCTCGTATCGCTAGGCAGGGAAAGGGTGCTCAGATCGGCAGTTACTAGAAAGGGGAGGGTCCTGGAATGAGTTTTGTTTACCACGGAGTTTAGATTTTTGACTTTATTTTTTTTACTGGAAAGAACGGAAAGTATAAGATCTTAAGTTGATAATGCTGATGGGGCAGGACGCAAAAAGTTGCTTTAGGAAGATGTCCTGGACTAGTTTTTGGCTTTGATAGTTTAAATTTAGATTGGACTATTGGGGAGGCATTCTTAAAATGGATACTATCTAAGAGCGATGTTTAATACTCATTACTTGCGTATGCAAAGGAATGTGTGTGTGCTACTTCGGAAATGACTTTCATTTTATATGGTAGCAATTTTCTGTGGCCTGAATTATGCTTTCCAGTATGTTGCATTTTTTTTGTTCCGATGGTTTTATCTACCTTATGTGTATAAATATTTTCTTTTTTGGTTCAACACTAAATGTAATGGAGATCTATCAGTTATCTAGAAAAGTATCCAAGAAAGAAAGGTATATTCTTCTGCTCTGTTATTAACTTTTTTTTCTTTCTTTTTACGGTTTTGGATGATCCAGATAAAGAAAGTCATTAGCATATGCTTTCCGTTTTTATAAGGGCTAACGTAATAGGCTATCCATCAATACAGTATTCTTTTCTTTTTCCGCTTGTCACTGCCGGTGTATTGCTAATATACCATAGATAAATCTTTCTACGATAAAGCATTTTTTTGTACTTTAATGGAAATATTTATATTGTGGCTATAAATGGAAGATTTTGAAATAAATATTTCAAATCTTTCTTTAGTCAATTTTTGGTTGGTTTATTGATATTTTGATCTCATTAAGTTCATTTGTTACTGGTTTTACTACCAAAATTAAAGTTGATTGTAATTACCAGATCGTACTTTCAGTTCATTGATATTTTTTAAATCGTCAAGTGATTAATTTGCTATTTGATACGATTATAAACACAAATTCGATCAGTATACTGCAAATTTAAAAAAGTATATGTTTTACGAAATTAAAACGGAAGAGGAAATTCTACTACTGAGATGATGACAGGTAAAAACACGCGATTGAAAGTTTTGATGTATAGTTTGAATTCTTTCATAACATTTAAAACACTTTTTTTCCATAATGCACATAATTGAATTTAAAATAGTAATTCTTTTAAAGAAGAAAATGTGCAGAAATGAAGCTATCATTAAAATGATGATTTTCTGAGTCATAATAAAAAGATATTTTTCTTTTGAGGATAATTGTTTTAAATAATATAAATATCAGTTTCTGTAAGAAAGTTATAACGATATAGTTAGATTTAAAGTTAAAGTATACGGTCTCCAAAATTACAACATTTGACAGCGATTTGTATATTGCCTTTTTTTTCAATCAATAAAAGCAACTCGGAATAGAAGTCTTTAATCGATTGGCATGTTTTTGATATGCTTTTCAAGAATCCGTTAATTAATCTGAAATTAACGGTTTAATTTATTACAATGATTACTTATCTCGAGATGGTTAAGCCTATATTTGATCTCTATTAAAATTTTAGTTTGAAATATATTTCTTTATTTTATTTATCTATTCATTCCTTTGGCTGAATGCACCATTTTGTGAAATGGCGAAACATCTCCAGAATATATATAATAATATTTTTCAACTTCTTTAGTTATTTGAGTTAAATGTAATGCACTTGTAAAAATATATAAAATAAAAAAAATGAATGAAGCAGTCTGAAATTCGAATGATGGTTTGTTGATATTTGAATATTGCCATTCTGTAGTATATAATCATGTACGTTAGTGTAGTTTGCTGATTTTTAATGTCTTTAAAATAATTATATCAATAATATTAAAAATATAATTATACGAATAATTACTTTAAAATAATTATATCAATAATTATGATTTAACAATGAATGTATGAAACAATTTGTCGAGTGATATAGCAAAAAATGTTATCATTTTATTATTTGCTAATTATTTAGTTATTCAGATATGTATTCCCTGTATAATTAGATATTTATAGAAAATAAAAGCATATTTTTAAGTAAAAAAATATCCATTTATAAATTTAACGACTATAGTAATAATATCATTTGCTTTTTTACTGTCTTGAATTCGAAGTATATACAGGGAAAAGTTTTTTTGGGATGTATGTCGTATTTTGAAAATGGTCAGATTACAAGTGTGCCACCTGAGCTGGCACCTATCTCTACAAACTTCTGCATGTCACAAGTGGGAAGACATTTGGACCCGACGTACTTAATGTGCACCAGATCTGCTTGAACGACGGTTCTTCGATGGAATCGGGTCTCGTATCTGGAGAACAAGATCTTACCTCTAGACCACCACGGCTTTAAGATTCTTTGTAGTCATTCCCCTAAATGCCGATTTCTGTCAAACTTTGAAGAATATCAATTCAATCGTTTTGTCTTGCTATTTAAGTACACCTGAATACGATAGTTACAAAACTTAAAATGTTAGATAAATAAATTTTGGTATCTAGATTAGTCATCAAAAACACTGACATCGCATGAAAATTTGAATCAAATCCGATAAAATTAATCGTCAGCCGGGCTGTATTTTATACGAATGTTAAAATTTTAAAACAAATAATTGAATGGTATAAATAAAACAATGATACATGATTGTAGTATTTTAATTGTAGATTCTTTTCAAATTTTAAGTTTAATGTTTTAAAAAGTTGGATGTATGTCAATCTGTGCTTAGTGCCAGCATGTGAAGACGATGAATGGAAAAAGGATAAACGAAATTTGGAAATATGTAGGAGCATTTAAACTTAATATCTTCATTAAATTTTGAATCAAATACATCAAAAGGTTTAACATTTGATGGTCTGTTCATCCTCATGCATATAAGATCATAAGCTCTATCTTAAAAACGCAATAACTTCAATGTTTGAGATTTGATATGCTATCTAATTGCAAAAAGTGTAGCAATGTGTCACATTTTGTTCATGTTTGATTAAAAAAGAAAGTTATTCAAAGCGCATTCCTCAGTTTCTTTACTGTACTACGATACACAAAAAGCTTAAATACAAGACTAAAAATAAAACATGGAGTAATCATGTCATCCATGACTTTTTCCGATGTCCAAAGTTTTATACAGAAAATGAAGGGGCTCTTTATTTCTAAATCTTTTATTTCGGATTACATCAGAAAGTTCCAGAAAAACTCGTCCGGTTTGTTTTATTTACGTACAGTGATAAAATATGAATGTTTGAATTTAAGAAACAAATTTACTTGTACCACTATTTTATTCGAAGCGATTCTGTTTCGGACACAATTTCTTCCCCAAATCTGTATGAAAAACAGGATTTATAATTAGTGGATTTATTTTGTGTTTATATATTAGATGGAAGCATAATGTATAAATTTAACCCTCTGCTCTCGAATGGTGACTTTCCCTCACCTTTCAAGAAGGTGCATTATTTTGAAGATTTATTTACTTATTTTTCAATTTTAATTGCTGAAAATGCTTACAAAATGATTAAAAAACTTGGATATATATATATATATATATATATATATTGGAGAAATAAACATGTTCTTGTAATAAGTAAATAATTATTCATTGAATCACAATTCCGAGTGCAAACGGTTAAAAGTACAATGTGAATAATTTACTCTTTAAGTTAATGAATAAAGTACATATTTAACTGAAAAATCGGTCGAATCTCTTTATAAACTGTTGTTTACATTTTTAAACATTTCAATAACAATAAAGAAAATCAGATAATGGAGTTTGTGAAAGCATTTGTAATTTAATGTCAAATAAGACAGTTAAAATACGATTTTTAATACATTTCTTTGTGTACAACTAATATAATTTTTTAATTCAATTCTTACTTAAATCAAAGAAAATTTTATTTTAATTACTTTTAATTAAAAAATTATAAAAAAATTATAAAAAAAAGAAGTATAAAAAATATTAATTTTTACAATAATTGAATTCGCATTCTTCACTTTCACCTGAAAAATACTGAAATCCTTTAATTTTACCGATTAAACTACTGCCTGTTGACTTTAATTTTCATTACAAATTGCTAGAACTCTAATTAAAGTATTATATATATAAATTAAATTTAATAATGGATTAATATTTGAGATAAACAATATTACATCAAGTGTCATTCACTACAAGTCAAAAAATGTATTTGAACTAACTCTCTCTCTCTCTCTCTGTTTCTCCATCCATCCATAATAAAGTTCAAGGTGTGTGTGTTGTCACTTCAGGCCAGACCGTTGGACTTACAGTTACCTAATTTGGCATATACATACGTTGGGGGGCAGGAATGTGCACCTCGGAGCACTTTTTTCGAATTTTTAATTATAATATGAATTAATTCAAAACTAACTGAAATTTCGACGTTTTCCGCTGTAACTTCCGGAAATATTATTTGCACAAAGATTATTTTTATATCAAAATAAAGATTAAAATATTAGCCTTTTAATGGTATCAGTACTTTAACACAAAACTTAAGCTTCTATTTGTAACGAATTTTCAAAGAAATATTTTAACTATATTTTGCAACAGTATATTTCGGACAAAAGAATAACATTTAATCTGCACGAGCACGTTACCAGTGAAAGAGAAAAATTATCTTTTATCAATATGTTGCCATCAGATTAAAAAAAATCTGTAATTAAAAAAATAAATAAATATTGCAAATTAAACATATAAAAATGTAATTTTTAGCACTTGTCTGCGTGAAATGAAATAAATATTTTTTTTTTTTTTCTAAAAAGACAATCTCAAGATTTTTTTTTCTTTTACAATATTATTAATTAAATAAATGAGCTTTATTTGAGGCAAACATGGGTTATATATATATATATATATATATATATATATATGTGTAACATGAGTCTATAAATGCTTTAAAATTTAAGAATGTTTAGCTTTTAAATAAAAAGAGATTAACATCAATCAACTCAGTCGCTAAAACTGATTGATTTATGAATATTTAAAGATCACTATTCAATAAAAACGAGTAATTTTAAACCACTTCATCGGCTATGCCAAAGATGATACCCCAATCAACGTCCAGAAGTTTTCAAGACTGACTGACCTAAGAATGAAAATTTTGAATGTAAGTAAATGATTCTCTTTTATTTTTGCTTTAAAAAAGAGCTTGGTTTTGGTAGAAAAAATTCTTTTATATCAATTTCAATGATTATCATTAGTTTAATCATTTCCACTTTAATCTAAAGTTGAAATTTCATGAGAGCTGACAGATAATTAGAGAGATACATAGTACATTACAGGCTTAAGGCCTTTATGAGTGAATTATATGAGTGCCAAAATTAGCATGAGTGAATAGGCTTGTTAAATAGCAATATAGACCATCAAGCTTAAGAAGCAATTCTAAAACGAATTAATATCAAGACTAGATACTCAAAACTTGATATAAATTTAGAAAAATTCTCATGATCATTGTAATTTAACAAACTTGTTCAGATTTTTATTTGTATTTAAAATTATATTTATGCGATATTTTTAAAATTCATAGGAAATAAATTTAAAACCAATAATAAGGTTAATTCACTTTCGTCATATCTTTAAATAGCACAGCACATTTGCTGCATATAAAAAAAGATGCAACTGAATGATAGATTTTACAATTTGAAACAAATATACAATTATTGTATGATATAAAAATTATACAAGATTTAAGCTGTTTAAAAAGGATTACTTGTTGAATTTAACTTATGAGGTTCAAATATTAATGGAATAAAATTGATACAATTTCCATTCATTGTCCGAATCCAAAATTCCATACATGCATGTAGTTCAGATATCTAAAGTATATACGTTCATTTTTTATGTGAGAACATGATTTTGTTTTAGTTTGAGGTATATGAAGCCTTTAAATGCTTAGGCAGCAAACTTTGAAGTCTCAAAATGTGTAGGCAACAAATTCACGATTTATCAATTTTGAGGCATCCATTTACGCTCTTAGGATTATTAGAAAATAATGCAAAGGCTTATCACGTTTGATGAAATATCGCCAGCTAAAGTTACATCTTGATTTCCAAATTATTCATTCTCTGATTTCATACAAATTGTCTTAATTAATTAAGTCATTAGTCAATTTAAACCAGTTTAAAACTATCACTAGACTATCAGATTACGCATGTGTTGATATTTAGAAAATAAATGTTTTTTTTCACATATATATATATATATATAATACTCTTCACATGTTAACTTGAAATTTGCGATCGTAAATTTCATTTTATTTATTTATTTTTGCTTTTGTGCTTTTTGTTTATATAAGCGTTTTTGTATTATTTCTCTTAAAAGCATATTGGTTTTGTGAAAACGAACTAACATGAATTTCATCGAAAGCTAAATAGAAATGTACAAAAAGATAGATAAAGGAATATACTTTAAATGATTTCTTTATTCGTCTTGTTCCCTTTTCAAGTTATTTTATTCACAGAAAAACAGACGTAATCATAAAAACTCTTTTTTTCTTCAATGATGAAGATTTGAATGGATTCATTATGGATGCTCTTCGAAATCTTGAAATGCAATCTTTTCATTATTACAATACATTCTTTCTGTTTATACATTACATACAAGGCACTGATATCGGAAAATAAATACATACTATTTTTTTTCTTAAACAATTGTTATAAGTTTCTTTTTTATCTATATAAAACGGGAACAAAGCAAACAATAGAAATATAACAGAGCATTAGAATTATAACATAGTTCTTGATATAAATCAGATTTTAGAAAAGTAATATCTTGTTCTTTTCTTTTTCTTTTAAAAAAGAAAATTACAAATTGAATAGAGATAATATGAATTTAATTCCATGTTCTTAGCGTAATCTGAAATTTTCAACAAGAATAAAACGAACAAAGATTTTACGGATTGTCTCTGATAACAAGAAAAGGAAGAAAAAAAGTTTTTCTCCGAGATTTTGATTGTTTTTAAACTTCAAAGATATCTCTTTAAGATTGCACTTTTTTTATCCTTTATTTTTTTTGTCGTTATATTTGAAAAGATTAAAGGGAAAGGAAATGTGTAACATGAACTATTCTTTAAAAAATAAAGATAAAAACTTAGTATTATCAGTTATTTCTTTTTTTCCTTATCAAATCAATTATTTTTTAAAAATTATTTTGATATGACCCTGCAACCTTTCAAGAAATTGGTCAAAAGTACCAGAAAATGTTTTACAATTATTTATTGTTATTACAATTATTTTACAAGAGATTATTACTTTTTATAGAGTATAATTTATTTTTTAAAAACAGTATAATCTCTATATCTATTTTTACTAGTAATTAATGATAATATGAGGGTATGCTAATTCGCCTGGAGTAGATGTACCAAATTTGGAAAACATAAATATGTATTTGGGTGGGGTTTTTTATAAATTTTAATTCACTAAAAAACAATCGCTTTCCTCGAAAAGGCTTTCAAAAGATATTATTGCTTCAAAATGGTTTTCACGCCATTTTATTATTCCAAATGCTATCATTTGAATCACACCACTTAAATTGCAATGCAAATTCTTCCTCCCAAACTCTAATCAAAAATTTTAAAATTATTTCTTTGTAACCCCTAGGATACCAAAATAACAACTTGCTAAATATGGTAATTCTAAATCAACTGTCTTAAAGCTTTATGAGTGAGTGATTTTTTAGTAAGCATGGCACATCACATATGCTGTATGACAAATCTGGCCCTTGCCGATTAGGAAATTATCAGTAGTACTTAAATATATCAATAATGGAAAGCTTGAAACGTCGATTCAATGAAACTACGATGGGTGCCTGAGATGCCTTGATATAATTGAGAAATTTATCCTCCTTTCATTGAATGGTATTGAATAAATGGTGCGTGCTTTATTATCATCCGAGAACATGATCCTGGTTTTCTTTAGGAGTTTTGAATAATTGGAGGCAGCAAATAATTGAAGCTTGAAATCACATAGGCAACGAATAAAGCACAAATGGAAATATTCATCGACATCTTTTAAAAGCATACATATTTTTAACAGCTTTTACTAGCATCGCATTATTATTATGTACATTTCATCGAAAGCAGATGCGTTTATAAAAGATTGACTTGCTTTTACAAGTACTGCTTAATTATAACATATGCTTCTTTGACAGTAGATGCGTTCTTAAAAGTTTGACTCAAAACTATGACACCATAGCTGCTATTTTCATGGAAGGTAATTCTTTTTCGGAAAAAATTAAATACGTTAATTTACGATATGTTCAAAAAATTACACTCGTGCTTAATAACAGTTTTGATAAAAGTAATTTCTCTTTACCCTAGTGGGGAAATATGATTTCATTTGTTTTTAAATGGGAAACATTGAAGGATTGGAATCCTGTTCTAAGATTAATACATTATGAAGCTGATTTATGATCTCAGAAAAAAGCAGTTTACGTTTACAAAAATATTGTTTTCCTAAAAATTTTATATAAATTAATATGTTTAAGAATTTATTTGTAAGTAGTTTATCATGTGATAACTTGAAATTTGCGATAGTATATTTCTTTTTCACTTTTTTTCTTCTTTGGTTAAGCTTATTTAGATGAGTTTGGTGGAAACAGAGGCCCAAAGATGTCCAAGCATAAGGTTTTAATGGCCATTAGCTGAACCGAATTCTACATTTTTGTATGTCTCTTAAGAAAATGGGTTTCTTTACTGTTTTTAAGAAGAAAAAAAAGCTGCCACCGTTCCTCCCTTTAAAAAAAAAACTAAGGTGTCCAAGTATTTTGAGGTACTAGAATTCGAGTGATTTTAGGATTAAGATGGTTATGTTGAGTCTTATTCACTCTCAACTCAGTTCAATGGTATTACCAGAACTAAAAGAAAAGACAGATGTCTTGCACACATTTTCTTAAGATGCAAAATCGAATTATTAATTTTATTAATGACTCAATTTAATTATTTTTAATATTATGTGAAATGAGCAAAAGAAAATTGAATGGATTTAAGTGAAATATTGGAATCCTTAATAAATTCAAATTAGGCAATTTAACGTATTTCCACCAGCTCAATCAGGAAAAATATCTTTTTGGAATTATGTCGATCAAATTGGATACATGTAATAAAACATAAAAATTTGGTTTGTAATCATACATATAATTGAAGCATAAAAATTCTTTGCAACATATTAAATTAAACAATGAATGAAAGACATGATACGTCCATTTAACGAAACAACGTTGGAAATCCGTTAACAGAAAACTTGTGTGTTTTATCTTTTCAGTTTTAATAAAAAAAGAAAAGAAATTATTTTAGCATGGAATAGTTTATCATAAAAATTTTGATTTTTATCATAATTTAAACAAAATCCATGAGGGTTTTGATTTTCAGTGTATTTAGCTGTCAGTATGTTAAAATTACGATAGTAAAATGTCGCATCTTATATAAGTGGTCTGTATGTATTCTTATCATTAAAATTATGGCCTTGTATAAGCTTGTATTTTTTAATGGAAGAAAAGAATCCACTTACACTATTGTTCTTACTGAACTACGAATCATACTACACGCCATATTGCGCAAGAATCCAGAATTCTGAAAATATAAAATTCCCCTGATATTTTGTGTGTTATGTGCGAATTTTAAATCAGTCTATTCTTAAAATAAAATATTTTCTGTGAATGTCCCACCCTTTCTAATGCCTGCCCATCGTATGATATATTTTCCAAATAGATTTCCAGTCTATAAATTTTAGGAAATCCAAAATTAGAAAATCCAAATTTTAACCTATTTTCGTTAAAAATAGGTTAAAATTTGCAAAATGTGAAAATTCACAAATAAGTACTCTTTAGGATATTATTATTTCTGCAGCAACATCTACTATTCTTAAATGATTTTGGTCGAATGAAGTTGAACTGTAAATACACTTCTCTTATCGCACATGATGTATTCTGGCTAACATAAATAGAATGCGAGTCATTTAGAGCACAGAAAAGTTTATCGAAGAAAAACTGAAAATAATAATTGAGGAAATCATATCGGTTTCTGTTATCCAATATCATGCAATTTACATTTTCTTTTCTGGAAAAAAAAATAAGCAAATTAGTCTTTTTGCAAATGAATGGAAAATGAGTGCACAACTAAGGAATGATGTCATTTTAAAATATAATAAAACAAAAAAATTAGGATGTTGTAAAAATAAACAAGATTTTGAAAACGTATTTTTATTAGTGTACTTGCAGAAAATAACCATAAAAATGGTACCAAAAATGCGAGTATAAAAAAAGTTGTTAATCTTTTAGATGCTATTATAACTACTTCCGAAATAGTCGATTTGAATTTGTATCTTATTATGTTGTGACAGAAGTATGGAATTATTATTTAAAACAGTCATTTGAGCTTAGTTTCTTTCAAGCATTGTTTTAAGCTCCTCATGTGTTGAGGATTATTTCAAGTTCCATATTTTTTGCTGATTTTTTTATTTTCAGATTTTGAAGGTGTTAAAAGCCCACAAACGTTTGTAGAAGAAATATTGAAAGTAACAACTGAAGAAACCATATTAGTTTATGTTGGCTGATGTCATACAATTTACCATTTCTATTGTAGAAGTAATAAAGAATTGCTTTTACATATGTATTAAAAATGTGCTCAAACATAACAAATGAATTCATTTCAAAACAGGATAGAACAAAGAACATAACAGGAACTATAAGACAATAATAAAAATAAGCAAAGTTTTGAAACCATTTTTTTTTCTGCAGAAAATAATTTGATATCGAAATGAGAATGTCAAAGTAAAGTCAAGCTTCGATATGCTTGTAGAAATACTTCCAATTAAGTGTATTTGAATATCAATCTTATCTGATCAACACACCTAACATGTTTAAAAACATCCACTTGGGTTTACTTTCTTAAACGTAAAATTTTAAGCACCTCGTATGTTAAGGATGATTTTAATGTCCATGTTTTTTGACGAAAAAATTTTAATTTTAATTATAAAATAAAATTCTGCACATTTTTCTACAAGAATATGGATACTTCAGTAGAGCTCCCCAAAAACATCATTGAAAATCGTTGGTTAAATAGTAGATTCTGGCTTTTTTGGAAGGTATCCCGAGAACGATTGAGATCTGAGCAATATTGAATCTTATTATTTCGATATTATCCCCTCATCATTCTGTTGCGGAGAAGGTCAATCTATCGAATCCTGGTTTCTTAAATAGAGTAGGAGTATATTCCTTATGGTTCCCAAATCCTATAAATAAAATAATTTATAAATTTTATTTCATTAATTTCTACGTTTTAACTTACATTATATTCCCTAATGAATTGATTTGAATGATGTGGAAATAATTTTTGAAATTCGCAGCTAGATGGCGACACGCATTTTCAATCAAAATCATATTCAAAGAAATCGATTAATAGGTAATAAAGTTCTAAGGATTTTAAAATATTGATATGAAATATAGAGTGCATAACGATGGAAAAATTCTTAAAGAATAGTGCATCGGGAAGTGAATGGAAAATCGATTTCAAACCCTCTCTATAAAAACCTTAATTTTTTTATAGTAAAACTTATATATTTTGTTGAAAATTTCAATGAATAGGTGTTAACTCTCTAGGACCATTTCGAAGATGATTTATGAAATAACATTATGCTTGGAGATGCTAAAAATTAAAACATTTTTCCAACAACATGTATTTTCGGTCATAAATATAAATAGACTACAGTTTAAGAGAAAAAAAAACTTCTTTGGCCAAAACAGTAGATACTTTTCACTTTTTATTTAAGTTTTTCTCGAAGTGAAAGTTTAATGCACTTGAATCCTTTCATCCTGGTTCTACTCGAAAAGAATACGCATTACCTGCAAAAACGGAGAAAAACATATTTCTGTAATTTCCAGATGGAAATTTCTTTCTTTTTTTATGGTTTTCTCATAAAACGAGAAAAAGATGATAATCCTTCCTTTATACTTCATCTCAACTTTTGTTTTCGAAAGATATTTTCATTTTTTCCTTCGGCTCAAGAGGAAATAAGGGAAAACTCAAGTAATGACTTACTTTTGTTCATTTCGCTGTGTTTTTCACTTTTATTTTTGTTCTCCTTTTGAGTTGCTGCATCTCAAGTTTATGAATTCGACAATAAATATTCCAATTAGAATGTACATTTTTAAAGAAAATGGGGGAGAAAGTTTTGGTTTCAAATTATCCATCCTTCATATTACTTTTTTTTAATCCTATGTTTCATAATAATTAAAAACCAAGAGTAATTGAAATTTGCTTACTTAATTAAATAGTAATTTATAAATTTTTTTTATGCTTATAGAATTAAGAAAATAACTTAAATATTTTGTCTGCAGTTTTCAAAGGCCATGATTGCCTCTTCTTCAATGCCAAATTATTTTAAATTTCATTTATGGATTCTTCAAAAAGTCTTTAATACGTGTTGGTCTGATGCATTTTAATTTAGTAAAAGTCATTTTGTTTTATGTAGTATAGGACATTTAACGGACTACGTTAGAAAGCTTTATGAAATGAATATGTTTTAAAATTGGAGAATTTGAAGTTCAAAGATAGTTTATATAGGTTATATATTGATCTAGTATACGGTAAAGAGATCTAAGTATTTTGATTTATTATGTGCACGACATTTAATGGTAAGCTTTCCAAGAAGAATACCAGTGATTTGAAGCCAAAGAAACTTCAGTGGTAATCATTACGAAAAGAATAGAAATAATTTGAAGCCAAACATACTTCAGGAAAAACTTTATAAAAATAATAGAAGTCTTTTGAAGACAAAAGAATTAAAAGTTCTAGGTGATTTCACACTAAAATATTTGCACATTTATTTCTTAGCGTGCTTGTTAAATCAGTAAAATTATTTTTATCTTATGAGTGCAAGGCATTTATTTAACATACTGCGGTAAAAAGCTGTATGAAAAAATATATTTCAGGACCGAAGAATTCTATATTCAGCCGAGAATGTATCTTACATATTCAGCTAATGTACCTTAAATGGAATGAGGTAATTCTAATTTATTAGGTGCGTTATATTTAATGGACTTTAATGGAAAACTTTACGAAAGGTATAAAAGCATTATTAAGCCAAATAATAAAAAGTTTAAAGGTGGAGTCACATTAAACATTTGAGCATTAACGACCATGAACATTTATTTTTTAGTGTGCATGTTAAATCAATAGAATTATTTTTGTTTTATGGGTAGGGGATATTTATATACTGTATTGCGGTTGAAAGCTTTATGAAAGAATATATTTAAAAACCACAGAATTAAAAATTCAAAGTTAGATTGAAATGAAAATATGCCTTACATATTCACCCAGTGTTCGTTAAATGGAATTGGTTAATTTGAATTTTTAGGTGCGAGACATTTAAGGGAATTCAATGGAAAGCTTTATGAAAGGAATAATATCATTTCAAGGTCAAAGAATTAAAAGTACAAAAGTGATCTCACGCTCAAAATATCTGTACATTTATTTCTTAGAGTTAAGTCATTAGAAGTATTTTTGTTTTACAAGTTTATTTTATTTATATATTATTTATAATTATTTATAAATGATATATTA
>JAPMOQ010005572.1:5881031-5929217 GCA_026543055.1 Argiope trifasciata
TTATATATTATTTATAATTATTTATAAATGATATATTATATGTATTATTTTATTTATATATTATTTCATAAAACTTTCTGCTGACGTACATTAAATAAATGTCATTAAAGACATTTATTTAACGTACTTCAGTAAAAAGTTTTGTGAAATAATATATTTCAGAACTGTAGAATTAAAAATTCAAAGCTAGACTGAACTGAAAATATGCCTTACATATTCACCCAGTGTACTTTCAATGGAACGGGGTAATTCCGATTTATTGGGTGAAGGACATTTAATGGACTTCAGTGGAAAGCTTTACGAAAGAAATACTGTCATTTCGAGGCCAAAGAATTAAAAGTTCAAAAGTGGTCTCACATTCAAAATATTTGTACATTTATTTCTCGGTGTGTATGTTAAATCAGTAGAAGTATTTTCGTTTTATGAGGGCGTAACATTTATTTAATATATTGTAAATGAATGCTTTATGAAAGGAATATATTTTGGAACCAAAGTTCTCTAATGTCAAAGCTGGATTCCTCAAAAAATCTAACTTTTTATTTCAGTATTCTTTAAACCAGTTGCAAGATTTTTGTCTTATAATCTATAGAGTATTTAACGGAATGTTAATATGGAAAGCTTTATGCAAGGAATTAAGTCGTTTTCTTTAAAACAAAATAAATATCACCAAAGGGACCTTCGATTTGCTTTACTTTTTAATTTATTGTTCCGAGATGGAAAACAGACCAAGTTTCGGTTTTGGAGCAGAAATATGAGACATAGACATCATCGAAGGTCAGCTGTGCGCGTGAGTCTGCTACATCTGCATAAATCTGATGTTAAGTGATGAAAGTGAGGCGTTGAAGTTATGATTGACCCAGAGAAGACATGATGGGTGAAGTCTTGTTTGTCACATTATCCTCGAATCACTCAAAGTTGCAAGAATTGTGTTGAAACAACTCTCTTCTTTATTTTAAATAAAATGGTGTAGCATAAAAACTGAAATAAATAGGCTATATCATTTATAATGAAGATGGATTAATTCTCACAGTAACGATCTAAAACATTTACGAAAAGAGGGAAATGTATCAATAATTTAATATTGCTTTTGAATCCATATGTATATTTTTTTAGATATGGTCTATGATCTTTTCACTGTTGTAATCTACTATCTCAGTGTTTCTCAACCTTTTAGTATTCACGGCCCAATTTTCAATCATAATTTGCATCGTGCCCCCCCCCCCCTCCCCACAGCATACAATAAAATGTATACAATAATAATGTATTTTGAGTATTTTGGCACTAAACCTAGACTACAACCTTAATTTTAAAACTTTACGAATTACCAAGAATACAGAAATTTATTGACATTTTGCAACACCGATCCTCAGCATTGAAAAAAAAAAAAAAAAAAAAAAAAACAAGAATCCTACTATGCTATTTTATTGCTCCTGCGTCCCGCCATGACGGGCATTCTCAAGGTTTCGCGAAAAGTTTCGATTTGTCTGGAATTTGTCTGGTCAGCTTAAAAGTTAAGTTAGGAGCGTGCGCAGATGAGAACAAACGTTTCTCAAAGGGGGAAGGAGAAAGTTCTATCACGCTAATTACAATTCCTGACAATCTCATTCGTGTCGATCCTTCTATCTCTATTGAATCTATTCTGAATGTGTATGTTATATATATATTCGTGTAATTACAGTTCACCGTATTAAATATTCACGACAGCAGACTTATGCAGAATCATGGATAAATTTTTAAGTGGGCGTAAGCGAGCATTAGACGATATACAAGCATCAACAAGTGCACAGACGAGTGTGGTTGCGAAAATAAAATCAATAAATTATTCTCAAGAATACTTAAATTTTGGGTTCACTAGTACTGAAGTAAATGAAGAAGAAAAGCCCCTTTGTATCATTTGCTCAAAAATGTTGGCGGCAGACAGCATGAAACCTAATGAACTTAAACGACATTTGGAAACGCTTCATAGTGAGTACGTAAACAAACCCAGAGAATTCTTCGAATTAAAATTAAAATCACATGGGAAGCAAAAATCATTGTTTAAAAAAAACTTTGTCTGTGAATGAAAAAGCTTTAAATTGCCTCTTACAAAGTTTGATATAAAATAGCCAGATGTAAAAAGCCTCACACCATTGGTGAAGAGCTTATTTTGCCCGCCGCAATCGAGATTGTAGAAATTATGTTTGGAGATAATTTTGCAAAACAATTGCATTCTATACCTCTTTCAAATGATACTGTTGCCCGTCGAATTGCTGATATAGCTGAAGATGTAGAGTGTCAGCTTTTGTCGAAGTTACGTGACAAATTGTTTTCAATACAACTGGATGAGGCAACAGTTAGTAATAAAGATGCTCATTTCATTGCCTATGTAAGATTTTGTGATTATTTGTCAGTAGTAGAAGAATTACTTTTCTGCAAACCAATAGAACTCAAAGCAATAGCACTATTTGCTCTCTTAAATGATTTTATGAACGAGACAAACATAGAAGGGAAAAATTGCGTCGGAATATGCACCGATGGTGCTCGTTGTATGTCCGGAAGATTCCAAAGTATTCAAGCACTTGTGAAACGAAAATAGCCACAGTGCGTCTGGACACATTGCATGATCCACAGAGAAGCTTTGGCTTCCAAATAAGTGAGTCCTGGTTTGAATATAGTGTTAACTACGGTAGTAACCGTAGTAAATTATATAAAAAGGGGACCCCTGAAATCAAGAATCTTTTCTGCACTTTGTAAGGTCATGGGTGCAGTACATTCAGCGTTACTATTTTATTGCGAGGCAAGATGGTTATCACGAGGGAAATTTTTGCAACTTGTTTATGAATTAAGAGAAGTAATCGCCATTTCCCTAGAAGAGGAAAACAGACCGGTAGCTGAGAATTTTCGCGATAGTTTATTTGTGATGAAATTGAGCTATATGGTCGACAGATCCGAGAAATTAAATAACTTGAATCTTCAACTGCAAGGAGCAAATACACATATATTGGATGCGAGTGATAAAGTTAATGCTTTTTATATTAAATTGGAATTGTGGAGCAGAAATTTAAAGCATGAAGACTTAACAATGTTTGCAAATTTGGATGATTGTATTAAAACTTACAAGGCTGAAGAACAACATGTAAAAGTTTTTTTTGTAACCATTGAAAATCATTTAACAATGCTAGCAAAGAATTTTAAAAAGTACTTTCTTGCTGACAACAAACAGATATCAAGTTAAATGTGGGTGAGGAATCCGTTTCAAAATACTCCCGAAGGACTCTCAATTGAAGAGGAAGAAACCTTCATAGACTTCAGGGCAAGCGGCGAAACCAAAAGACAATTTAGTAATAAATCACTCTTTGAATTTTGGGCAGGAGTGGATGATGAGTTTTCTGCACTAAAAACAAGTTCATTTCGCATTCTACTACCATTTTCAACATCTTACCTTTGTGAAACTGGATTTTCTGTGGTGGCTTCTTTGAAGACAAAATATAGATCTCAGCTAAATATAGAAAAAGAACTGATATTGTCTATTTCTAATATTAAACCCTCCTTCGAAAAACTTTGCTCTGCAAAACAGGCCCAAGGAAGTCACTAATAATTATTAAATTTGTTTTTAATTTAGTAAGTTGTTTTAATTTAATAATTTAATTATTAAATATGTCGAAATGTATTTTGTTTTGTATGTGTGTGTTCTTTCCTTTCAGTCACTTAATCATTTTTTTAAAATAACATTTTCTTTTGGATATGCTCGCGTTCCCCCATTAGTGTGCTCGTGCCCCCTTAGGGGGGCGCACCCCACAGGTTGAGAATCACTGTATTATCTTATTAGGGAAAATATAAAGTTATAGCTTTGTCGGATTATGATAAGTGAATATAGGTGATAATGTAGAATATATAAGTAGATATTACTGCTTAACATATAAGTGAATATACAAATAGATGTTTCTGCTTTTTCCTTTAAAATTCTTGTTTTTTTATAGTAAGAATTTTAGTATTGAATTAGATTTAAAATCAGATTTTAATTTTGTATGTTTAAGAAAAAAAGCATTTATTTGTCCTGCAGGGAGGCATCCACTTAAATAAGACAAATGATACAATAAAATAGTGATGCATGATTCACAGTTATAAGATATAATTATTTGTCATAATAATATTTTTATGGCAACAATATTTTTTTTATTTTATCATAGTTTATTTGAAACTTATCACAAGAATAATTGCAAAAACTTTATTTAATTTCAAAATATGAATTTCATTATAAATTCTCTTTTAAAAAAGAATTCCAGTAAAAGAACTCCTTTTTGAATTGTTTTAAATTTAATTATAGTGTACAAATTATTGCAACATGAATTGGAGAGGTTTATATTTCACACAACAATATGAAGATTTATTTTGATATATTTAATAGCCCAAAACAGGTGATTTTGATCCATGATTATATTGAATAATCATAAATGTTATAATCATGGTATAATGATTATCATTACATCTACGATTGCAACTGATCATCCGATGATAAATTATATGGTAATCGATATGAACAAACTGCATTTGTTAAGTTTTGTATTTAAAATATATTCTCATTACATTTGAATGTGGCCTTGTTATTGAATTAATTTTTATTTGTAAAACTGTTCGCGAACTTCCATTAACTATTTTCTTTTTAATTATGATATAAATTTCCATGGATTATTTTCTTTTTATAATAATATATACTATACTGTACTGTTGTTTCGAGAGTGTATCATTACTCCTAATAAATATCCTAATTCAAGTTTACAAGATAAATTGGAGTTTTATTTAAAATGCTACAGTGCTCATTTTGCTGTAATCATTTTTGTATGTCATAAAATCTTCGAAACTTCTTTGAAGAATGACATCATTTAGAAGATTTATTGGCTTTTATCCATTATTTTCAGACACTACAACTGACATTTTTTTGTTCTGTTTCTACAGCTTTTCACGAGTGATAAATAACCACTGTAAGTAATTTATCATTTTAAATAATAGCTTTTAGATGTTATTAATTTTTTCACTTAATTTATGTGAAATAACACAAAACAGTAAATTTGTTTTTCATTTTAATTTACTTTGAAAATTATTAATGTATGATTATTTTCAAAATGATTCAAATATTTTTTTTTTCATTCTTCTTAAGCATTCATATCATTCAAATATAAGTAGTCTGACTTTTCACAGAAAACAACAAAAGATGCTTTCGAAAGAAAGAAAAAAAAAATTCTTTTATACATTTAAGCCATTTAAAATGCTGTATTCGAAAATTTTCAAACGCTTTAACAATCTACCGGTTTTGTAATTTTGATACAATCTTTGATATTTATTTAATCTTATGGTTATATAACCTTTTTATATATTTATTATACCATAAATTTAATAGTAATTTGGAATGTAAGTATTTTTTCATCAACCTGATACAATAAAAGTGTAATTGTATCAAACTTTTATCAATAGTTACAATATGGAAGAAATATACATATTGCTTTCAACATAGCGTTGCGCTAATCTTTTATATTGCTTTTAGCGTCATTATAAATTTCAGAATATAGCGTATGAAATCAAATGCTGTTGACTGAATTTTATTACATTAAAAATTTTCGTTATTAACCGTATGGAAGAAATATACATATCCTTTTCAACATAACCTTCTGCTAATCTTTTATATCACCTTCAGCCTTGTTATAAATTTCAGACATATAGAATATAAAATTCAAATGGCGTTGACTGAATGCAACTAGGGAAAAAAAGGCATTTAAGTAAACAAAAACCAGCAGATGTTTTTATCATTAAAAATTTGAAAGAAATATCGATTTTGCTATCAAGTTAATGTTCTGATAATCTTTTATATCACTTCAACGTCATTATAAACTTCAGACATATAGTACAGAACTCAAATGCCGTTTACTCAATGTAGCTGCAGAAAAAAAAAAAGAAAAAAAAAAAACTAAATAGACAAAACTAGCGGATGTTTTTTTTTCCTACAAATTTTGTTGACAGTCCCCAAAGTCGATTTATTAAGCAACTAGTGCGTTTATTGCAGAGGGGCGCGGTTTCTTGCTCATGGGGAGTCTGGGGGATGACAGACAATGTTTTGCTTCCCCTCCCCTTAAGATGGAGTGGGTGGGGGACTCAGCAACAGGCTGCCTGGGGATGACTCATGATTCGCGAATCGCCTGCCCTGGAGTACTGAAAATCGGAATTGTGTTGGCAAGAGGGGTATGATCCCCTCTGGACCAAACATCCGATTTGTTTGTAGAGATAATCGCTCCCTTATTCTGCCACTTATTTCGAATGCAAACAGGTTCTCTCCCTCCCTCCTTCCCTTTCTCCTTCCATTCTTTTTCTTTCCATCGTCTGAATTTTGAATGGCCTGCAATTTCTAGAACGACTTAAAATAAAACAATGGAATATCTCAGAACTAATATTTGATCAAATCATGTTATATTAGAAATACTTAGGAAAATTAAGGGGCGCAAGTTTATTACCACAGTTCTTTTTAGAAGCAATATTAAGTTTTCATCTGTGTCAGACACAGAAGTTGAGATGCGTTTCGAAAATATAATGGTACATAATACGTACAAATTTGAGAAATCATTTGTTTTTCTTCTGGCTCAGTAACGTAGTGAGGTATAGATGCATACAATCCCTATTTTAGGGGTTAGGCTTTGTGTTAAATCATTAGTGAACATGTGTCTTAAACTTTTGTGAATTTTAAATTCAAATATGATGAAAAGGGAAATTATATTATAAAATATTAGGTCCCTTTCATATGCTCTATGATATTGGTGATGGCAAAGTTTGTTCTGATTGTTAGATAGTCTCTCTATTTTCCTGTTTATAGAATGCACTTATTGTGTATCAGGAAACTTTTCAATTTTGATTACGAAATGGTACTATTGCACAACAAATAAACTTTTATGCTTTTATCTTTATTTACTAATCACTTAGATGATCACTTAATCACTTAGTTAATCACTTAACCCTTATTAATTAATCAATTATCAATTCATCACTTTTAATCTCCATTCCAATGGCATAGATATTTCTTATTTTCTCAGATCGTTGCTATCGATGCTATCTTTACAATAATGTTTTTAGATGTTTCTTAATGCCATATAACATCACATCGATGCTATTTAGTATTTTATGCTGTTACAGGTGGTTCTCTGAATTCCATAATAAATGTCACGAAAATGCCAACGTTTTTGCTTTTCTTTTAAGTTTTCAAACACTTTTTCTCCTAATTTTCACCTATTTGTTGGAGTATTAAAAATGAAATGCTTTACAATTTTGTAATTTTGATAACGATTAAATAATTTAGTATCTTTGTAATCAGCTGAACTTGACTGAAATTGAATTTTACATAATCACAAAATAAAATAATCACAAAATAAAATAAAAAAATTAATAAATAAAATGATTTTTAAAAAATAGCTTTTAGATCAATATGTTTTTTAAAAAATTTTAATTATTATTTTTATGACAAGGAATTAACAAATGAGTCTGGGCATACGAACGATAAATTTTATGCTCCAAGCTTATATTTACAACTCATAAATTTAAGCTGTGCATGTTTGTTATCTCGTTATTTAGTTCAAAATGCTGAGCAACATCATCACGATAACTTCGCAATATTATAGATATTCAAAGTGTGAAATTGCGTCTCAGGTATGCTGCATGATATTATATATTAATATTATATGTATAGTCACAGTCCAATCTTGTGGCATGTTTGATAGACATTTCATTGTTAATGAAGATAGCATAGTAACTACACTGGATAGAAAAGAAAAACATCCTTTTAAGTAAAAAGATAATAAAAATTAATCGTTCAGAAAAAAAAAATCGTTTTCATTTTCATCATTAAAATCCCCATTGCAAGCGATTTCCAGTTTTCCTTTTGCTCTTAGGATTAAAAAAATAATAACGAATAAAATATGATTAGAATAGCGAACAGCCAATCAGAAGAATTAAGCTGAATTCGTAACTTGATCAGTTTTTTGAAGCACAAAACACTCTCCTTAATAACAAACATATCAAATTTCATGATTAAATCAAATACATTGGATTGGAAACTAAATGTTCTCTGTAAGGAAACAACGTAAAAAAATTGGCTGTAGTTATGTATATCTTGTTACATAGAATTTCATGTTCATTATTACATAATTTGGAAACTCTAAAAAAAAACATGAATTGCAAAATTAGGATAAAAAATCATCAAACAGCACTTTGTTTGATAAATGCCTTTAATAAAAATAAAACAATATTTGTAATTTTTACCATACTGTAAAATGATACTTTTTTCTGTTTAAAAATTTAGAAAATGGCTGTTTTACTTTTTTTAGATGTATTACTTTTGAAAAAGATCAAAATATCAAACAAAAAAAGGCATATTAATCTTGTTGAATCATGTGAAAACCCCTTAAGAGTTTCATCGGGAGAAAAATAGCCATTTTCATCATTTTATGCCAACATTTTATTCCACTCTCTTTCTTTTTACTCCCAGAAAAAGGCGATCATATTCTCCAGCGGTTTTTCTTCTCATTATTTCTAGCAAGCACTTTCAGAGACGACGCCCCATTCAAACCCCAAAAGGCAACATCGGGAAGAGCTAAGACCCGAAAAAAAAAGCTAAAAAAAAATTAGAGAGATGAAATTATAGATCTGACTCAGGAGACTCAAAACCAAAAGCAATTAGCCTATCATTGATGTTAATTAAGAATATTAAATTTTTGCTAAAGAAGGAAAACAAGATGGGTGGAAAAAAAAGTGGAACTCTTCCATCAATTACGAGAAGTTCCCCTCCCTAGGGTAAAAATAGGGGAAAGAGGGGGAAAGAACGCAACCATGCAAATGTCACCGCAGGGAAACCACATATACAGGCGGAAAGGACAATATGCTGCCGTTATCTACTGAAATGTTATCGAATAAGAGTTCTCCTAATTATACTTAGAGAACATGGAGAAAAAGAGAAATAAAAAAAAATTATTATGAAAAACTGCAACCGTAATTTCTCCCATCATGGAACACTATTGCCCAACGCCAGCTGGATATCACCAAAAACTATTACATGGGACACAAAGCACTATTTAATGATTTTTACGATAGTAATATTTTCATTAACATAAGCTAAATTGCAATGGTAGGAATCTCGGTTTAGTAGTGGCGGTTTTGCCCAAAATAAATTTGATGGAAATAGAAAAGGATTTGGGTCTTGATGCATTATTGAAATTGAAATCCAGTTAGGGTTTTTATGGCGTATATATTTTTTTCTTTTTTGGTGATTGATACAAAAAAAAAATTAAATGATTAGAGCTTCGATATGACAGGCTAACTATAGGAGAGTGCTTTACATGGTTTTTCAATTTAATTTCCTACATTTTCAGAATCATCTTTATTTAGAAATACTTTACTTGATTAAGAAGCATAAAAAGTCAGTTTGGAACTGACTCTCAAAGTTGATTCGATTAGATATATAATGTAACGGACATTATCATCCTCATAAAGAAATACTTTGATAAGTAATAATGAACATGAAACTTTTATTACTAATAACATGTTTTTGTGGTATTTAAAAGAAGGAGGTAGATTTTATTTAATTATAAAATCTTTACTGGAAACAAATTACAAACAGAAAATGAAAAGGAAGCTGAAATGCAATTTCCATCGGTGCAATCAGATTTAAAGCTAACTTAATGTAATCAGCTTAATAATGTATCTGTGGATAGTCTTATCAGTTTGATTTTAGTTAACTACATTTGGCGATGATTGTTTTATTTAGATTCTTAACATAGTAGAAACAAAAAAAATTATGAAATGAATCAGAAATAAGTTAGCCTTATCTGATTTTCACGTGCAAAGTGAATTTTGGCAAATTAATTAAAATTGTAGAATATTCCGAATCGGAAATTATTATATGATATAAAATTTTGTTATATAGGGTCATTCTATATTTGCCAAGATTTGTTATACATGCTCGTATCATATTCGGCATAAGATTTGTTATATATGCTAATATAATATTTGCCAAAAGCTTTTTTATATTTTCTTGTACTAATTCCACATACCATATTCGCCAAGGTATTTATTATATATGCTCATGCCAATGCCTTATGCCACATTTGTCAAGCGATTAATTGATTAAAATTATCAATATCGGTTAGCTACATCTGTTACCAAGTGAGACGCGGCATGTGAATGCTTCTTCTAATCGTAAAAATTTGTAGTATATTACTATGAAATTCTAATACTGTATAAATGTTTCATATGTTTTGCTAGCTATAGTTTTTTTAACTCAACAGAATTGATATTCTTTTGACATGCAGCAGTTATATAGCTTACTAAATATAATACCAAAATTATCTTATCAAGATTTTATATAAAACTAGCTTGTACTCGGCGCGTTGCTGCTGTTGAAGAAATAATTTTGGAAATATCACTTGAAATTTAAAATAACTGTCTTGTTTAATTAGGAATAATATCGTAAACGAAGTTCAAGGATATTTAAAAGAGAAGTGTAACTAATTTTTATTCTATATATATATATATAATTTTATTATTCAAGAGCTTTAGGCCAGGCAATTTTTTTTTTGTTTTTCCGTCTTCAGAGGAAATAATTTTTTGACTGTCTGACTCGTACCATCCAGCATACAATTGGTTATGTGAAAAAGCTGTTGTGTCTCCTTGGCGAGTTAATTTGACAATAATCCTTGGTTAAATAATGTGGTAAATAGATACGAAAATATTTTTTATGTATTACATAATTTTACTATGCCTATAACCATCGTGCAAGTGCAAGTAATATGGATTCAAAGTTTTATCACAATCCGATGTACGGTACAGAGCATAAGAGACATACATACAAATATTCGTTTATATTTATATAGATTAATTCTAGCCACATTTTTGCTGTCATTTTTTGGTTAATGTTTGGTATTTGATTAAAATATTGATATAATTTTTATAATTATGAATGTTGTTTAAGCTGTACATTAATGATTGTATGCTATTATAAAATATAAAACCAAAGTAAATAAAGTAATCTATTAAAACAACGTTTGAATTTGTAATCTTTGTTTGGTGTTTGCAAATTCATTTACTAATCTAGTTACTTATGCAATTTGTTAATTCTAGCAGACGGCTTTTTATAAAAAAGTAGTATTTTTTTTTAAATATGACTTTTTTTACCTTTGGCAAGGAACTTATTGTCTCAGGCTGTAAAAAATATTTTTGTACAATAATATTTTAGTGCACAAAATACATTATATTTCTCCCTTCTCGCATTCCAATTGATGAATTACTTCAAAAATATCACTTAATGAATATATTAATATGTTTATTAGTTGTATTACTTCAAAAGTTTTACTTATGAGCAATTAAGAATAGCGAAATTGCTTTGATCTCAATTAAGGTTTTCTTCTTCTAATTTACATATACATATTATCGGCATGGGTGATCAGTGTCTATCGCTTGAACAAATTATACGAATTATACGAAATTATACAAATTATATTATTTGCTAAATACAGCCATTTTCTCTTCAAAACCCTAATGACCCCAAACTGAATCCATTGTATTTCTCCAATCTTTACAATCCCCTATACCGATATATTCAAATAAAAAGACACCAGGCGAATGAATGTTTCATATTAAGATCTTAAAACCCTCTTGATTTCTATCATTTTCTGAGCAAAATCCATTCAGATGAATTCTGATTGTTTGGATGTTCGGATATAAGTTAGCACGACAACTACGAACCAAAAGAGCAAATAGATAAAATTTGGCACTCGGATTTAATGTTTTTAATTTTGAAGCTAACCAAATTTTACATGAAAGCCAACCAGGCATTATGTACTTTCAGAAGCATCTAAACACTATATTTCAAAAATGCAATGATTTAAATATGTGAAATTTGGTGAGTGACTTCGTGATTGCAGTTGCAATTTTATGTCAAATTTTTATTTCAATCGGGCAGGAAGAACGTCTCGGATAGCCAAGTTCGATTTTTGGATGCTTTTATCCGCGTGACAAGGACTAATTGACAAAAGACACACCAAAGATCACACGATATATTTAGAAAAAATGTTAAATTCAGGCCAAAGATAAATATTTCGTAACAATTGTAAGCCAATTCTGGGCTAAGTTTTCACTGTTATAACATCTTTTTAAAGAATATACAACATAATTTTGGGCCCGATTCCGCAGATTTTCAATTACATTTTCCTCTTCTAATTTTCATGCAAATATTGCCAGTTTGGGAGATGAATATATAATTTCTGAACCAATAGTGCGATATTGAGCTTTGTTAAGTCTAGTCAGTTTGTTGAATAATGCAATGCAACAGATAATGCAATAGAACTTTGATTCTATTGCATTATCTGTCGCATTTAATTATATCAACGCATTCATCTCACTTCAGAAATATTTTTTCCAAAAGATTGGAACAATGTTTTTCTGTACAAATATATGAATAATTAATAATTAGAAACAATGGGCCAGTGTGCATTGGAGTATCATGTCTTCCCCATGATCTGAGGGTTCGGGCATTTATGTTCTTTTCTGTTTTTTTTGTGAGTTCTATGAATGTGCCCCCCCCCTTGTAAAAATGTGTTGTGCAAGCGCAAGTGAAGCATGAAAGTAGTCAAAACATACTCTTGGCCTTAGTTGGCGCTATTGAGCAAACAAGAGATTCTCATTTCGGCATAAAACGCTGATAGCTTTCTGTCAGCAGATTTGTAAACTGCCATAAGTAACAACAACAGCATAAACTAGCAATCATAAATCTAAAGAGAAAGCAATGATTAAACAAATTTCTTAGAAGATCGATATCAAATAACCAAAGAAAAACTTTTTTTTTATGAAAAGCTACTATTAAACAAAGAAAGCAAACAACGCAACTACTTCTTTAGATAAAAATTCCAAAACAGCCTGCCATAGATCCTTGCCATAAAATATACCAGTTATCTATGAAAAAGCTTCATCCCAAAAGTTTTGCTTTTAGCTCATTTTTATTCCGCTGCACTTTAACGGCAGAGAGGAAATTGGCTGACTATCCAAATCCAAACATCTTTTGTTGTTGATCAGGATCTTCGATTCTGCTTCCGAGAATATTCCGTTCGACACAAAACCCGGCGTAAGAAGAGAGATAAAGTGATCGATCATGTGTACGGATTGTCTTTTCTTGGCTTCGCCGATCGATCCCGAACGTTGATGCCAGCCAATGCTTCCTCGATAGATCGGTCTATAGATATCAGAGAAGAAAAGAATCATCATTAACTCTCTATCTTGGAAACAGACCTTTATAGACAGAGTTCTGATGGTTGTCTTCGAATTTACATTCGAAGAAAATGATATTAGCGAAAGGAATTAGAATGTTTTGGTATTCAATGCCATTGAAAATATGAACAATGAATGAAAAACAGAATATGATGTCAACCGGTATATCAAACTATAATCGAACAGTTTTACAAAATGCCACACAATCATAAAATTAATATTTACTACATCAAGTAGAAGGAATGGTTAGTTGATGAGTTCTAATGTCACAAGAGACGTTTTTGGTTATGATGTGTTCTGTTTTCGAAAATCAATCATTAACATTTTATATAGAAACATGGATTTATTGACAGAGTTTTAATAGATGTTTCTAATTTTTAATTCAGAAAGATAGATGTTAGTTTGAGGAATATTATGCTTAAAAGTCAATGCTAACTTTTGAAACTTTTTTACACAAATAATTAAAGCGAGAATTGGTGAATCGAAGCATTCCTGAACAAGTGGTACATAGTATGATAAAGTTGTACAATAAACATTAGGAATATCAAGTATAAAGAATGCTTGTTGATGAGTTTTATTGGTGCTATCTTCAGCAATTCTGATTATTGTTTTCCAAAATCTATCATTAGTATTTAATTTAGAAACATTAATGTAAGATATTTAATGTACAGGCTGTACCACAAGGTATGTAACGACTAATATTTACAGATTAGGATAAAACACCTTAAGATGAGTATTATGATGATAAATTTACCACTTTAAATAGACCGTGACGATATATTCGGTGACCCTACACTTATACATCAATATCCGTCTTGGTGGGTACTATTCTACCCTGTAAGTATTAAACGCTGCATACTTGTGTACACCTTGTATTTGTATTCAATATTATTAAATGATTTTTAAATAAATGAAAAACATACTAAGATATAAACTAATGTATCAAAGCATTTCTAACCAAACTTAATAGAAATATGAAATAAAAGCTACAAAATACAAATCAATAACTTCGTATGCCAATTATGGAGAATGGTTGGCTTATGAGTTTTATTGGTACAACAGCTATCCTCATGTAGGCTTTTAAACTAATAAAAAAATTAAAATTTAACAGGTTCATTATCATTATATTTATATCTGAAACCTTCTGATTTTCATTTTTTCATGGAAAAAAGATGCTTTCCACATTAAGTTTAAAGAAATAATGATTTACACTTTGATAAATCAGCGTATCATTATATTAAAAGTGATATTGTGTTATATCTATTTTGTGACATGTAATACTATAGTATGTGATTACTTCAGTTGTGCTTTTTGATTGACTTTTGATGGTAACAAAGCGTTGACATTTGATTGATTCTCTTAGCGGAACTGCAAGACATCATTGACACAAACACTGTGTTGAATCTTAGAGTTATTCAGTGAAATTGTTTTCAGAAGTTTATGATTTGTTTATGTATAGGTATAAAATTCTTAAAGCTTACTATAAGATAGGCCTAGCTTAGCTGATGAATAACTCAAGTAGAAATATAAAGCTGAGCAAACAACCACCCTTCATATTTTATTTTTTCTATATTTTATGTTAAATTTAAATATTATAAATTTTGAATGATATATCATTTTAAGATAAAAAATTTGCTAATAAATCTTTAACACTAATATTCAAAAATTAATAATAAAACTATTTTTGTTAATAAAACCAACTATTTTTATAAATAGATGGGAACAAGATACTTTTAAAAATACATCTAATAAAGAAATGCACACACACAATTAATTTATTGTATTCACGTTTCAGAATATTTAATATAAATCTGTTAATTGACATATTTTTTAAAATCAAATTATTGTCTAAATGTTTTAATCAAATAAAAAAATCACATAAAATAGTTCTAAAAATCAACAAAGGAACCTATATATACAAGTAGGAATTATTTTTTTATAAATTGTTTGAAGATATCTTCCATATAAAATTTATTAACCTATATGGTTATATTTTTATCATATCATTACTTCATAAATTGAAATCTTTGAGCAAATGTGCTGTATCTGTACATTTTAACTAAAGCTAAATACATAAATAATGTACAAAACGTAATGATACATTCTAGTTCTATTTAAAGCAATTGAACGTAATTACCTGTTGTTCAATTGCATGTTATAATGTCACAATTTTACAACTGCACTATTTAAATATCACATATGGCGTTTCAAAGTGTCACACTTCTCACAAACCTGAAACTAATTGGCATCCATTCTATAACTGTCCAATATCAATACAGCTTTGCTTCCAGTATTTAAATTTCAACCACTTCTCACCCCAGACAGCTGTTCTGCTTGCTGCATTAATTTCGACACGACGAAATTCTGCAAATTTATTCAAATCGTGGCAAAAGCATAATTTCCATTGGAGAAAATTGGCATTGTGGATACGTCTATCTAACCCTCTGGTTCATTAAGCACCAAGAATAGATCTACGGGTCCCCAGAGCGTGGACCTGACTAATCAGAACATTCCCGGCTGTTACCATAGTCCAGCGAAGTCATAACCGATTGTTTAATTAACCCTTTGGAACGAAAACTGCTATTCCGGGCAGTTATTAGCTTCAGCACCGGATCACATAGATCATTGAGAAGATTCGGAGGAATCTTCTAATCCACAGTGGAGGAATGACAATTAACTGCAATCCGTCCATTCTCATTTAAGAGAAGTGAACAGATAAGACAGTCGGAATCTTGTAAGTCTTTCTGGTACGTGTGTTGCCGATATGTTGCAGGCAATGCTCCATGTCCCTGGAGTTGCTGTCATGAAGGATTTGGATAATGGCTAGATTTCGAATGTCATCATGTTTTAATACATGGGCTGCAAACTGTAGGTGGTACAGCCATGTCACCGCATCGATTGTAATTTGGTACCACTTATCAGTTTTAAGCTATTCCCTAATTGCACTATTTAAAATTTGCTTGAAGTTCTTTGTCTCTTCTGAAATGAGTATGGGATTTAAACGAGTTCAAGTTTGGGTGTTTATTCTGAGATCTTAAAGTTCTCAAAAGTAAAATTTTCGAGCATTATCCTTAATGAGCTTCAACATCTGTCATCTCAATATTTGTATTTTACGAATGAAATTATAAATTTTGAATATCAAGAAGGATATGTCAAACATATTTGAGCTCCTTGTTTCCTATATTCTCTTTCAAATTATCTGCAGTTCGTAAATAATTAATTAGACAGTATTATTAATAATTTGTTAAATTTGTCGATAGCGAACAGATTGATACATTATATATATTTTTTATATTGTTTAAAATATTTCTTTGGAATAACATAAGTATTTTACTTAATTTTTAAATTTTTTCTACGTGGATATTTATTTTCCTCTTCCATGCAAGTAAAAAACAAGAACAACAAAAAGCAAAATATCTACATCAATTTTACTGGATATAAAACGTTTCCATACTCCAAAAATAAGTAATCAACGATAATATCCATATTTTAATTTATTACATATGAATAATTTTAATCACAAACATGAAAGATTATTTACTTGGATGACTACTGATTAATTTTATTAAAATTAAAAAGATGTTTTTTCAGTAAAAAGAAACTAGTTAATGTTAAATGATAATTATTAAACGAGTTATTGTAGATGATAACATCTAAAAGTAATTAGAAAAAAGCAAGGTATAATTTAATATTTGCTAATAAAAAAGCATGTCTTCAAAATTAATTTAATATTTAAACAGTTTGATTTTTACAGTATTTATTGTGAAAGAACATATTTTAAATCACTTCATATATCCGCATCATATTTATTTATCTACTGTTATCAACCTGATCTTATCTATGTTCGATGCCACATATTAACTCTATCTAACTGATAGAACCTGAATTACAAATTAATGAAAAGGAATAACTAAATTTCATGTAGACACTATGAAAGAGAATGGAGAAAATTTTTACACAAATCAATGAATTTAGAGGGATGAAAAAAAGAACGTTCTTAAATTTTCTAATGCATTATTTTCTTCAATAGGAAAGTCAAAACAGAGGAAAATTTGCATATGAGTTCAAAATCCCTAATCTTGAATAATAAAACAAAGCTTTAAATGAATTTAATCTTACATGTTTTTGATTTACATATGAGTATTTTTTGCGTATGAACATTTTAAAAAATTACATACTGTTATTTTCAACTATTTATTGTAAATTTTGACCATTTCCTTATGACTGAATACCAAAATCTCATCTATTTATGATTTCGTTTCTTATTATTTTGACGGAATTAATCTTCTTGTTTTCTATATCGTATATATGAAATTCGATTTATTGCATTAATTATTAAGTTAGGTTTAGATACATATCCCAAGCAGATAATATGGTTTTAAAACTACCTTAGAAGTTAAGTAACATTAAATTGGTTTACAGTACTTCATTCTTTAAATTATTTGTTATATCCTTGTTTTGTTTGTAAAAATAATTATTTTTCTTGTACATGATATGTGAGCAGATTTTTTTTCTTAGTGCATTTTATGAAGTCTTTTGTAAACAAAGAACTAGTATATGCTTTCTTGTATGTCTTCATTTGTCACCATTCTTATAGATTGATCCACATAAAGGTAACAACTATACTATTTAAATCTAGCACAACAACAATACTATTTAAATCTAGCACAACAACATGAAATCTTTTGGTGTTAAAGTGTCATTTTTCATAATATTCCTTTCTCATGGAAATAATAACATTATTTTGGCCCTGTATGATTTTCCAAAGGACGAAATAATACTCCATGCTAACAACGCCAAGGGGATGGAAAATGCTTGTGCTCGGTATCAGTTGCGAACTGCTTATGGCTGCGAGCCAACTTTTAATCTTCGGGGTATAGAAGATTTATTTCTCATAACCAGCGCAACATTACACATTTAAGTCACGACAAAATCTTTCGCACCCTCAGTTTCTTTCATAACTTGACGCCAGTGTAATTTTGCTCCTTGAGTAATGACTTAATCCCACGAATTCCAAAATCTCATCAATCACGGGACCATCAAGCGGAAAGGACCCCTCCAGAAGCATTTCATTGCTTAAAATTAAACCCCCTTACTAAAAGGATGAGATGCCTTTTGTTTAAGAAGCCCCCACCGCATCCCTTCCAGCGCACTATGCAAGTATGGGATTCCGCACCATTATAATTCCTAAAGAATGCTGCGCTGTAAATGCCAGAAGCGCGCATTTTTGGCATTTTTCCGCTCATCGCCAAACACACAGCCAAAGACGTCGCCATCTTTTCTGCAGAAGATGAGACGGATTCTTGTCGATTAGATTTGTCAAGAAAATTACCGTTCGCCACTCATAAATCTCCTCTTGGTTATTGTCCCCCGCACAGGCGTTACGGAATGAAGCGGATTTGGAAATTGAATTTCGATCCAGAATTCAAAACATCTCTCTTATTAAATGGATGGATTCCCGACTGAGAAATGTGAGCTCCGGGCTCTTTTTCGCAATTTTTTAGTCGATCCTTCTTTTCGTTTCTGTTTTGTTTGCTTCCATTTGGCTTTTATTATTTTGCTTTTTTTTTCCTGACTGATGTTTGTTTGGATGTAATTTTTGATAAATTCTCAGCAAAAAGAATATAATAGGAGCGTTTGTAACTTAAGACTGCTGTGAGATATTATCCTTGATTTGATTTACCAGTTTGCTGGCTTGTATCATTTCTGGACTTGTAGCTGAGGAAGACGTTTCATAAAGGCTATCTATCAGAGCTTGAATAGAATCTAACTAAAGAATAAAAGGCACCAATATTGCGAAAAATAAAAATGTATATTGTTTTCATACTTCCTTTTATGGCGATGTTAATCAGCTTTATCAAAGTCAACAGCTGAATCCATTTCAGTACATTTCTATCGACATTTTCTATATTCTTTCATGTAGATTGTAAACTTTGTTTTGAATTAAAATGCATATGCATAACTTCGATGTGGAATTTGTTACTTTATATCTCAAAATGTAGAATTTTTTTAAAAAAGGAAACATTGTCGAAGGGACAGAAATTTAGTAAATATTCTTTATACATGAAATTCTTCCACATATGAAATATGTAGCAAAAATAAGGCAATTGTCAAAAATTTAAATTGGAAATTTTGATAATGTTTTATTTTTTAGACCTTCTTGAATTAAAATAAACTCATATTTGGAATTATATTTGTCTGACCGAGACAAATAACTAACTAACTAATAAAACTATAATAACTAATTAACTAATAAAAAATACTTTGCATTCTATGCATAAAACGTTTGCATATATTTTGAGCAGAATTTGCATATTTCTATAAAATTCTCATCGAAATTTATTCAAAGGAAGCCTGTCTGTAAATGCTGTAGTGAGTTAATTTCAAATAAAAAAGGCTAAAATAATATTTAAATTGACCTGTTGGAAAAAATAAATATCTAATTAAATATCTGATAGCCATAGTATTCATCTTATTAGATGTAAATCACTGTCATACAAATACAAAAATCTGAAATGCATAGAAAAAATACAATAGTTTGATACAGTATTTTATCTCTAAGATCTTGAAAGTAATAAGATGAAGTGCTATAGCTTCAAGCCTGACAAACATAAATAAAACAATTTGTTACTTGTATGGTTTAGCTCCACATTATGAATGCAAAAAATCTTGTATATATTTAGCCAAATTTTGTAATACTAAGAAAACAATGAGGCATGAAGAAAAACTTAAACCTGGCAAAGCATCTAAAAAACTATTTAAAATCAAAATTTGTATTTTTAAATGAAATATGTATCGATGAATGAAATTGAACAGGAATATGTTGGACATTTAAGACCATGTTAAGAAATTTTGACACTAAAATATACTAAATGCTCTAGAATATATAAGTTGAAAAAGAAAGAAAGTTGAAAATTTCATGTATCAAATATCTAATTGAAAGACTAATTTTGTTTTTCGTTGGTGAGCCAGAAAATATGTACTTTGATTCATTATAATTTTTCTAACATTGCGCATGCTGACTTCTGTCCTCGATTAATTTTTTGTTACATTGCTATGACAATGGTATGAAAATATTTACGAAATTCTAATGCATTTCAGCCTTCTGCTACTGATAAACCATGATTCATATATTAGAAGTTTGCTCCGAAGAAAATAACAGGAGGTTTATCTCATTCCTCTAATTGGAGGAAATAAAGGGTTCAGAAATTCATCGTAGACTGTTGTAACACTCATATGAATCACCTATTCGTGATACAATATCTAGAATTTGTTGAATGTTTTCAACCACAATGAAGTTTAATGTCCATCCCGTAACTCTTCCGTGCCTTCTTTCGGTCAGTTTTAATATTCTCGATTTATAAAAACAAAGCTATACATAATTTTCCTCTATTCTCTTCCTCTATATTGCTACACTAATCTGCTATAATGTTTTGATCCTTTGACACCCTTCGATTAAAAAGGCAGGATAATTTCTCGTTATCTTGGGTGCAAGTTTTTGAGTACCTCTGAATTATTTGCAATAGATGGAAGGAAAACGATAGAATTAAACTTTCATAACATTATCAAAATAATAGCATATCAGTATAACAATAAAATTGGCAAGAATGAGCGCCAGTATTCAAAATGTAAGAAGAGTTATGTCAAAAGTGAAGGATAATTTTCCACGTAGTTTCGAACTTTTTTACGCCTACCTATGACTGAGCAGTTATGCTCTTTCACTTGATGTGGTGCCCCATAGTAATAGCTTTCCATCTTTTAATTCCTCTAATTGGAAGGAATCAAAGGTTGAAATTCAACAACGGCGTTAAAAAATCGGGGCTCTCATATAACTCGGTTATTCATAGCACTATATATCAAATTTGCTGAATACTGTCATTTGTAAAGAAGGTTTAAGACCATTCTGTAATTTTTCCATGCCTTGTTTTGGATATTTTTAATCTTCCCTATTCTCAAAAAATTTACAAAACTTATAATTACAAGTGGTATTCCTCTTTTATATGATTACAACAATCTGCGATATTTTTAGATTCTTTGACATCCTTCAACTAGTGAAAGGAAATTATTTCCCGTTGTACATTTTTGGTGTGAGTTAGTTAATGCAACGATGGTATTAGGACTTAAACTTCCACAGCATTATCACAATAATATACACCAATGAAATAAGCAATAATAAGCGCCAATATGCATAGTGTAAGAAGAGTTATATCGAAAGTGTAGATTATTTTTTAAACTCATTTTCGCAATTTAAAATATTCTATGCATGCTAATGGAATACGTATCTTCTGCAAAGCTATCATGCCCCTTTACACGATGTGTTTCATGGTAATAGCTTTTTATCCATTACTTTTATTTTCAAGCGGTCCAAAAACACCGAGACAAAGAATTTTAACCACTTCGTGTAAAAAAAGGAAATGTCTTTTAAGTTAAATGACAAAAAACCCCGCGATGGTTCAAAAAGGCGCAAGTGCTTGATCATTACCATCGAGTAACACAAATAGTTTACGAGAGGCCCATCCTCCCAGCAACCCATCACACAACAGCACATTATAAGCACATAATAATAACAAAAGAAAAAAAAAAGGCGAGCACAGCACCCTATCTTAATAAAGAGGGAATCATAGTTTGAGAAGGACTTCTTCTTATCTGCCTTCTTCCATTATCTCCAGACCTTCACCACCAAGAAAAGTATCGAGCGGGTCCTTGATTAATGTTTGTCCCTCTTTGCCGAGATATTAACAGACGTTCCAGCCACCGCCACTTCATTTAGCCATTTTTTTCCCACTCTCCTTCATCTCGTGCTCAAGAAATTGTTCTTCAAGAACTCTTTTTCGCTGGTTCTGAAATTCCTGTTGCAGCAGCAAGTACTTTCAAATGTCACCCCTCGCTGCTAAAGATTCACCCAATCATTTTCTTTCTATCTATCTATCTTTTTTCCCCTTGCAGCTGGTTCTTAAGGGCATTTTTATTTTATTCAGTTTTTCGTTCATTTTTTTTTCTTTATTATTTTTCATCTTTTGTGTTTAACTATCGTTCTATGATATATTCAATTATCGGCTTACGATGTGAAGATTTTTCTGAGCTTGTAAACCGATAGGATTAACTGCTAATCGAGTAATTTGATGAATTATTCAATGTGCAATTAACAGAAAAAAATATTAGTCCGTAGGTGATCTCGGACGAAGAGGTTCGTTAACTTTTCACTGGGATTTTTAAGAGATGTTTTACAAGATGTCGTTATTGGATCATCGATTAAGTTATAAAAACTGAGAACACGTATGAAAAAGTGGAGAACTGAGGCTTATTGACTAAAAGCAGGTGTTAAAAAGAATAATTAATTCAATATTCTACAAGAATGATGGCTTCTATTTTCACAACTTTGTGACAAAATGTGGATTATCGTATATCTTAAATTGAAAAATAGCAAAATGATGGCTAAAATATCGTTTCTTTTTTATATCTTATTTAAAAAATTAGTTCCAAACGTTTGAAAAATTCTTTCTCTCTTATTATTAATTCCTTCAAAAATTAATTTTTTCTTCCTTTAAATTTAATTCTATATATTAATTTTATCTGGCGTTAACCAACACTGGAATGATTTTATATAATTAATTTCAATTTTATATTCTTTCTTTTAATTTATGGATTTATTATGTTTAACAAGAAACCTATTATGATAAGTAATTTCATATTATGTAATTGGATCCTAGGAACTTTAAATCGTTCGATTTTAGTTTCTAATTTATAACATATGTATTCAAATTATTGTCTTGTCCTAAAACTCTGGATTTCTAACTTCTTATTTCTCTATCAATTTGCATTAATCAGTGTTTTTTTTTTTCTTCAATATTTTAGATATGTTATAGAACAGATCTCTAAGATATTTATTATATTTATATCTATTATATCTATTATATTTATCTCTATTATATCTATATCTATTTATTTTCATTTATAGCTTGATAACTCAAGCTATAAATGAAAATAAATATTCCTGTTTGCAATGCTGAAAGCTGAAGAGGAATTTTTTCTGTTTGATTCGGGAGAATAGTTTTCTTAATTTTAACTATGTAATCAAGTCTCGAATCTGGGGCTTTATCTTATGGTCATTATACTTTCGGTGAGTTAAGTGCAATAACATTTTACCTATTAATAGATTTCTCTGCTCTTGATTACAAAAATTCTGAATTCCTATTATAATTCAATTGGTTTAAATATCTTTTGCCATCACAAATATTTAAGTTGTTATAAGAGTTAGAATATTTCAACTCTTCTCACTTTGCTCTTTTTGACCATCGGAGAATTTGGCTGGGATTTTCAATTTATTTTCAACTTATTGCCTAATTCTTATCAACATTACACGAATCAGCTTGCTTACAAATAACAGGTTTTGCTTTATCTCTCTTTTTTTCACACTTGCAAAGAGCATCTATATTATTGTTTTATTATAATGACAGTGTCATTGCTAAAAAAGAGAAATTTGTGGATATTTTTAATGAGTGTCGAATGGATGCCAGATGAATGGACTCCGACCTTAGAGATAATTTAGCAAAAAAAGCTTTTTTTTAAATACAAGAATGCTTTATTAAGAGCTCAGATCTTTGGATTCTTCTAGAAGATTCTATGCTCTTGAAAAACTTTTTATAAAAGGCGATGCGTTCCTTGGAGTATTGATTACAAAGCGATCTCTCTGAACATTTGCTTTCATCTGCTTTCTCTTTAGCGACTTGCTCATACTTATGTTATTAGTATTTACAAGCATTGTTCTTTATTTACTCCTGGTCTGCATTTCCTTACATAATTTTTGTATTTTCTACACTTTAATCATCGAATGGTTTCCATAACAATGTATCTAAATTTTTGAAATAAAGATGTTTTGAGGCTTTAGAAACACGATCGGAACAGATATGTAGAAATTTACCAGAATCTATGCAATGAGAATTATTGTGGTAAGGATGAATTACTTTCTAAAATGTATCAATTTACCTAATGTTCCATACTATTATTAAGAATTTACAACATACATTGCCCCAATAACGCAAAATGTCGGTTAAATATAAGTATTTCATATTACATATTTTATAACAAGAAGTATATAATATGCATATTTCATATTTATTTAAGAACTGGAATCAAACTGAAACTTTTCTTGTAAATGGTGTATTCTGGGCTTTGAAAATAAATTTGTTGTATAATCAGCATATATTTCAATGTTAAAAGATTGCGCAAATTTTTTTGGTGCTCTCTGTGATATTATTTTATATTCATTTTAGGTTTAGCGAAACTGGATCATGAGTCATAGGATCCTTCAGAGAAAATAAAATGAAAGAAGAAATAAATCGTCTTTTAATAAGGTACTTGAATGATCTAAGAGATAAATTCCAGTAAATACATTATTTAAAAAAAAAAATTATTTTCTATATCCTTTATTCGAACATTATTTCTATAAAAATAGCTTTAATGAGTTTTCTTAACCTAAATAATTAAATAATTAATTTCAATTATGTTAAATTATTTTATTTATATTTGTCATCTAGTTAAACCACATTAGTACATTTTGTGGAAAGTCCATTAATGTAAAATTAACTATGATACTATATCTTAAGAAAATATAAGAAATTCGATAGGATAAATCCTGCAAATTGACGAATTCAGGTTTCTCTAAGAGCTTATTTATTATTGATTGGACTTTTTATCTATGAATGAATTATTTAATTTCAGTTATCTTTTGAGGCAATTGCTTTTGCAAATGGTAAAATTTTCTTATATATATGTGTGCCGAAGGGCATCGACGCACTTCCACGTCTTGCGGTGGGGGGAAAATTTTAATGATATTTTTAACATCTAATTTAAATCCAAATTAATTTCTAAAACTTTATCTTAATTTCGCCCATAGTAACTTCATTCTAAAGTACTCTCTTATTTCCTGATCCGATTCCATTTTTCTAAAAATTTATTCAAGAAAAGCTTCGTAAAATTCTTTAGTTAGCGATTCTCATGGTGAGAGTGAACGATAAAAATTGCTGACTTAACACATACTTTTTAAAAAAGGACCCTGTGTTTCCCTTATCATGTGATCGACGTGTGTCAGAAATCCCTATGAGAATCTTAATAATATATCGGCAGAATAAACAATATTTTCCCTATTGAAATATTTTATATATTACGAGGGGGAATTTATTTCTCGCTTTTCTGTCACATCTATTTGCCCGCGCTGCTAGTAAACATGCTGCCTGTCTCCGGAGGAAGAATAAAGCGAAATTAAAAAGGAATCGCAAAAAAGAAATTATTGACATTTTAATTTAGAATTATTTTACCATGAGAGCCACAATTTGTGCAGAGAAAAAGTGATTAAAGAGGCATCAGACTGTATCGCGATATAAGAGCAAAGTGGCCGACATTTTCCTCTTAGATTATATTCTGATAGGAATTTCCATCAACGCGTCGGTTTAGGCAAGGGAATCTTAGGTTCTATCAAAAAATATGAGGGAATACTAGGGATTTTCATCCTGGTGTGGAGACCATGGAATCAGCAGTTTAATTAAGAAAGTATCAGTCATGATTAATTAAAAATGTGATAATTGGATCAAGAAATAAGATAACATTTAGAATAAAGCTAACTGGGAATAATTTATGATAAAATTTGGGATATTAATTAAGATTTGAATTAAATTAAGAAATACTAATACTTATAAATATTTTGTTCTAATTAATATCAGTTTTTTAATATGATAATTCTGATATATATATATACATATCTATCTATCTATATATATATATAATTTGTTCTCGGATCAAATATTTCAAGCTAACTTTGGAATATAAATTGAAATATAGTGAATATAAATTCACTAACAACCTATGCTGTTAGTGAATTTATGAGAAAAGCATGATTTTGAAATTCAAAAAATCTCTTTGATACAGTCATCAATGCTTTATTAAGGCATCAAGGATTCAGAATTTCCCCTATAATCGCTTCGATTTCCCCATCAAAATAGCAGTTAAAAATTCCCCTTCAACCAGGATCCTAAACACCTCTTACGAATTCAAATAATTTATCATTCTTCTTTTAACATTAGATTATTCAAAGAAGGGAAGTCATCGTTTTTTTTAAGACGATTGACATTTATGGACATCCTCACCTCCGATGCAGCGAAGTCTTTGTTCATTTATAGAATCTAATATTTTTATCCCCGCCGCGTGCATTCAATGACAGTCGTTCATTTAACTGTCAAATCGCGTGACCACATGAAAAATGTTACGCCCTGGCATCTGCATGTTTCGAAAGACTATTATGTGCCACAGCTCAGCTTCATGCAGAGCGAGGTGACCTGGTGGTTGGTTGTGCTAGTCCGCTGTAATCAATTCGATGGTGCTGAAATGCAGTGGACGTGATAGTGAAATGTACACGCTTTAATAATAAATTTTAAAGCATTTTGTGAATAGCTGTGTAAAAGTAGGGTGACGAATCCATTTAGTGATAAATCTTGATGACAAAGGAATATCATAAAGGTAATGGATTAAAGAGGTTATTCTAGTTTTGCCAGCAAAATAAACAGTTTTTCGGTAATCTGTCATTTCTGAAGTTGAATCCTCTACTTTCGATTACACACAGAAAAAGTAACTAACATAATAAATCCATTATCCATTTCTGTGGAAATATGGTGAATATTAATGATAGGATTAATGCAGATAATATGCAGTATTCACATGCAGATGAAAGGACTAATGCTTGCATGTATTTATTTTAAAAGGGTATTTATTGAGAAAATTTGATGCAATAGGCATGTGGTTATAATTAAAGTTCCATTTTCAAATGGTCATAAAAGGAAAACTACAGAACAAAATATTATCAAACTTGACAATAGTTTAAAGGAGTTTATAGAGATTTGTTTCCTGCCAAAAAAGTTCAAAAACTCACCACCAGTGAGAGACTGGCGCTGTATGCAATATTGTTAAGCAAAGTATTACATGAAGACATCGGTTTTAAATGCGTTTGATCTTTACTAATAACTGGCTTTCAACTAATATTGCAAATTACTTATATCGCATAGGCTTAAGCTATACTTATAATAAAGATCAGTATGTGGGTGTGTTCACACTCTACAGGCGAGACCATTCAATCTACAGTTGCCAAATTTGCAATGCGTAGACCTTGGAGGTCAGAAATGTGCACTTGGGAGCGATTTTTTTTAAATTTTTTATTAGAATTTTAATTAATTAAAAAAATAACGAAGTTTCGGTGTTTTTCCGCTATAACTTCCAAAATTATCCACTTCCAACGAATGATTTTTACATCAAGTTAAATAATAAAAAATTAGATTTCTAATGGTATATTAGTATACTATACTATATTAATTAGATTATTATATTTATACTAGAATAGAAGAATCGAGGTTTAAAATGGAGGTTACGACCTTTAATGACATAACTAATGGTCATCGATATTCATATAAATTAAACATTTCCGAAATCGGTTCAGTTCACGTGGCTTAAAATTTTTTTCAATGCTTTTACTATAGAATAATGTACAACGAAGTAGTATTTTGCACATTTTTTTAACTCCAAATTGGTAGGTAAGGAGAACAGATACCTATTGATGATGGTTCTAAGGAAAATGATTTTTTAAATGAAATAACTGGCGAAAGCAATCCAGTGGTTAGAGTTTAAAGAAAAAAATATTTAATTTTGTGAGTTATTTTTTCTTTTTAGTCCATATCGAAAAATGAAACAAAACAATTTTTTCATGAAATTTTAAACTCTAATACAACATAATACGAAAATTAATATTTTAAAGTAATTTATACAGCATTAAAATAAAGCAAGGATATTTTTATGCATACACATTACCCACTAATGTTCAGTTTTATGAATAACTTTCTGCAATGTTTTTAAAGCACATTCTGAACATAAAGCAATTTTTCTTAGATAATTTTAATAGTTTAATGCGATATTATTTAGGGTATCAGTCGTAAGTCATAAAGATTGAATGGGGCAATTGCTTGCAGATTTGTGTGCTTAGAAATGCAATCTGTTGAGACAGGCTTATTATTTTTATCACCATTAAGGATTCTTTTTTCAATATCCAGCAGATGCTGCAGATGAGTTTCGAAATAGTCTCATCAAAATATTAGTGAGAAATGAATGATGCCAGGCTGATAGAAAGTAAATGGAAAGTAATCTAATCTCTTTTTCAAAATCTAAACGAGACATTTATTTATTTTAGAGAGCAGGAATGGATATTTTTCTGGAATTGCAAATTGTAAAGTCTATTATTTGCCTGATAAAATTTGAATAGGGATATATTTTTAATAAGTAATCAATAGAATATTCTTGAAATCTACATTTCAGATTTCATGGAAAAGAGTATTATTGTTTGTTTCTTTTAATTATAATAACGTCCCGTTTTGAAGTAAGCTGTCAAAAGGGTTTCCAAAGATTTGGAGGTATGCAGGAAAATAAATGCATTTGTGGAGAAATTGGAACGGATTACCACTATTTAATGAAATGCACGAGGGTCTCAAAATTAAGACCTTACCACCAGGCCACCGCGGCCATTTTATTGTTTGAAAATTAAGATTCTTTTTTGTATGTCTTGCTTCATATAAGCGGAACTTATCTTCAGATATATGTTTAAAAAATTGCTCTATTAACACGAAATACAAATGCAAATTAAAAAAAAACATTTATAATTCTTGACAATTTAAGATGTTTTTGATTATTTTCAAAAAAAGTCACGCTCTTTGCTATCTCTGCCCTGTTAGGTTGAAAAATAAAAAAGAGAAAAAGCAACTTTTCTTCTTGATTTTTCGAACCCAGATTTCCACTAAAGTTGAGGATTTATGAATTAAGGTTATGATTTCGAAGCCCCAGTAATGTCTCGAGAAAGAAAACATTGCTTTAAAAGAACACAAGACATTTATTCATAGACATAGACAAAGGACTTTAAATTCAAATAAAAATAAAAACAGGTTTAAAAGTTTAAAATCTTTCGAGGTTTTTTAAATCAAACTAACTTAAAATTGATAAAGTTTGAGAATTCATCCGGATCTGGCTATCACACGTAGGACATAGTCAAAATCTCTCGTCGTTTTTTATATTTTACCGACGCCCATCTCTGGCTATAATTTAACTCCCTATAAAGTTGAAGAGGTTCAAACAATTTTGACTGCAGAGTGACTTACTATTAAATGAGCAGCAGGACGGTACATTTCCTATTTGAAGTTTGATTTTTTTTTTTTTTTGCCTTTAATTGCATCAGTATGTTTTGAATCCAAATTTCCACTGACTTTGGAAAATTTCTTGTAGTTAACTATTGCATTTCGTAGCCTTCCATTTTAGATTTTATGTATACGTTTTTAACTGTATTAGTTATGTCTGCTTCAAAATTCGGCATGGTTTAGTGCAGATTGACTTTTTATTCAGTATAGCGCAAAATGACTCTAGGGCCAACAAACGCAATGGAACAGATCGAGAATACGGCCTTCATCCTTAATAAAGTCAAAATTGTTTTGAAAATTTTAATTATGCTAATCCTAAAATCACTGATGAAGTGAATGAAATTCTTGAAAAATAAAGATGCTTTGCATTGTTTTAAAAATTCCCTTTCTCTTTGTCACTTTTTTAGTGTTTATTTTTGATGTTACAGACGTTCGTCTTGTTCTTTTATAATAATACCATCTGAGCTTTAGTTTAGAGTAGCTCATCTTCCCCTTAATCTGTGGGTCCCGGGCTCCAGTCCTGGTTCAGGCATAGTTGTTCTATATTTGTGATGTATGAATGTGTTCTTATGTAAAAAGGGATTGTGCAAGCAATTCTGTGTGTCCGATATTCATTTGAGCTAGAAGTTAAGACTTTTGCCTTCGGATGCTCAGGGGTTTTTACCCTTAGAAACTACTGCATCTTCTTTCAGTGGAAAACGGATATAACATCTTCATCAGCTGAAACCAAGGAATCCTTTGGGATTAACAATTGGACTTCGAAGCCATGATTTTAAAGTTTAATGTCTTCTCTTTTGATTATACAAGTGAGGTAGCTGTTATTCCATATTATGGACGCAGTGTAATCTGGAATTACTCTTGAACATACAGATTTAATCAACTAAATTCATATTATGGCACATCTGATTTTTTGAAAAAGCTTAATTATGGTAATTTACAAACCATTTCAACTATCATGGAAAAATATAAGTTTTGATGAAGATTAAGAAGATTTTGGTTTATGAAGGTTAGGCTGGTTTTATTGTAAAAAATAGGAGCATTCTTATGTTTATCTTATGAACCCATATTTCCACTGAAGTTTTGGGATCTTTTTTGCTTAATTTGGATTTCGCGCCTCCCTATTCGAGTATGATTTCTTGACACTCAAAACATAAAACATGTAGTTGTTGATCCAGATGAAGGCTTTGTTTTAAATTATTAGAGTTAATGCCTGAATTTATTTCAAGTAATAACCACTAATCCAATCAGCATTTCTAAATCTTTGCTGAATTTTATTCCTTGATTTATCAGAGGAAGTTCGTTAGCAAATTTTTCATATTTGTTTATATTTCTAATACTTTTGGAAGAGATATACAAAAATTTGAAGCAGAGATATATACTGATTATTTCAGGATGAGTGATACTACAGATTTTCGGTCGAAAAAGAATAAACGAATTGCAGTCAGGCCATTGCAAAAAGTGATATGTTATTCTCCCACTTGCGTCAGAAATAGGTTAAACTTTTCTGTTTGAATTTAGAATAAATATTGAATATTTCCATCCGGATGAGTTAAGCCTAAACGAGCTCTGGTCAACCAGCTGCTAATGCAATGTCGTAAACTTCACCACCATTCGTCTTGTGTTTGACGCAGCATGGCCTTTGCACCATTAAAATCAAACCAAATCACCATCATCCCTTTAAATCTCAGCAAATTCTTTATTTTTTTCTACACCAATGAACACCAGTTGCCGTTTTTCGTCCAGTTTTGGACAAATTTGTGCCCGATACTATTTCATTTATGGACCACAGGCAGCTGAAGTATTCTAATCCAAAATATCATCTAAAATCGTTGTGTGTTAGATCGGTGCTTAGAAAACATCTTGAAAGACGACATAACTCATTCCATAGATTCGCCTGTGCAGTATTGATATTGACTTTAGCCCGTCCTTTATTGAAAGTTTCATTACTTACCCCCCACTACTTAACAGCTCACTGATCGGCATATCAGTAACGCTTTAGCCAAATGCTGCTAGAAGGATCTATTGAAGCTGCCCAATCCAGTACATGATAGATCAACGATCGACGCCTATTCTCATAACGGAATGCAATGCTGTACTCAAATATGTATATTTCCTCCTAGATGAAGATATGATCAACTCCTTTATTTTTTCCTTGAATTGAGCAATGAGATAGATCCATCAGCAAATATTTCCTCCTGACTGATATCCGTAAAAAAATACAGGTAAGTCAAATTTGCTGTTTTCATCATCATAACAAAAAGAGCGTATTTCAACTAGCAAACCAAAATCGCTGAAAATAGTTGATCAATCTATAGATTCTTTTTAAATTAAAATTTATAAGTATCCCCTGCATATTTTTTAAATATTATAATTAATAATATAAAATATGAGTTACTAGAACAGAATAAATTCCTATGTCAGCAAATACATGAAAATGGATTTGAAATAAAATAGAGAGTTTTTATCTGATTTTCTTAAGTTTAATATAATATTTTTAAAGGCATTGAAATAAATTGAGAATTAAGGCATGCAAGTTGATTGTGTATAAAGAAAATTTGTACTAGCTAGCACCTTTTTCAAAATTGTACAATTCAATATTTTTATAAAATTATGATCAAATGTTGATTTAACAAAATGATGAGGGTTGGAGTGGGAATATTTTAGATATTTGATGTTAGGATGATAAATTAATCCTAGTAAATTAATTCTGGAACCATATGTAAATATCTAAAATATAATAGCTAACAATGGCCATTGTCTAAAAATTGGCTGAAACTAAAATTCAATATTATCAGGGAAAACATTCTTAAAGTTATAACAGTGATTTTAGATGTATACTTAAAAAATCATTGAATAATTGCAATATTCAGGGAATAGACCCAGTCTAAGTACTCATCCCAGTGATCTATTGAATATACTGTTCGTATGATACCGCGATGATCTGTTTATTTCATAATAAATTGTTATTTTCAGCTTTTTAACTTATCTGAAAATATGCATTACTCTAAAAATTTCAACAACGTGTTCGTTCAATCATTATTTTATTTACTGAGCAGTTCAATGAGTTTATTCAATAACTTAATCTGATGAGAAATGTTTCATGAACACTTCTGAACAAATGTTGCTTGTCGTGGAATAAAATATTTTATTGAACAAAATTGCCATCCAATATTTAAATCAGCGTTCTTATAATACAAAATTTTATATTAAAGTAAGATGCTACACACTGATACTCAAATTTAAATTTACCATTAGGGAATTGATTATATTTTCACATATGTAGCATATAAGAAAGAAAAATGAATTTTTAAAATTTTGTAGAAAATTGGGAAAAGCTAAAAATTTCTGAGCACATAGCTAACGAAAGTAATATTTTTTTTTCCGATATTCATTTCGTGTAATAAAGCAAGATGTACCTGAAAAAGTAGTATATAGGGAAAAAAAATATTTAACATTAAAAATTACAATAACAATTTGTTCGATTTAATCCTTTGCCTCAACTATTTTATCGACTGAAAGTTTTTATTTATTCTCAGCTACTTCGTCATTCAATAGATTATATCTTCATGTTAAATATTCTTCATATTTAATCTTAAATTTCACTATACAATGGTGATCATTATATTTTTATAATGACATTGGTTCGAGTTTGTCACATAGCCTTAATTGTTTTTGCGATTACTCGATTCTTTTGATTTTTTTTCCGGGTAATAATATATTTGAAATAATGAGGTTTTTAGAAAGAATTCAATGAAAACTCTTTCTGGGAAATTATCCATACTATTTGAAAATCAAATATCAAATAATATTGGTGAGAAGATGTGCTTAAATTGGTAAAGTACATCAGCTTTATGAAATGTATGAATGCTCTTTGATAAAATATGAATGCTTATGAATGCTCTTTGAAAAAAAATGAATGCTTATGAATGCTGTTTGAAAAAAAAAGTTGTCTTGAATGACGAAAACGTGATTCTTCTGTTCGATAATTTCAAGCTAGAATTCTACGATATAAATTTAAGTTTTTAATGAGAGCGGATCATTTAAAGAGCGGTTAAATCTGGCTTTTGTGCCATAAACCCAAAATCAATCAATCAACCACTCTTGTCACCCAATTGCCAATAAATACCTGAAACTTTATTTCTAAAATAATATTATCGCACTGCTTGTTTCCAAGTAGAAATCCTTAATTCACATCCATCAATATAACGGATTAAGCTGAAACTTCAGAAAAAAAATGAAACTTTATGATTTTTTTCCTGGATATTTCCTTCGAAGGCAGTTGTGTTTTATAGTATCCTAGCCGTCTTTGGTGACCAGCCGGTCCAACAGTATTAATGCTCTCTAACATTTTCAATTAATTATTTTATGTAACTTGGTGTCTTAATAGCTTTTAAAAAATATTTTTACACTTCAGATTTTGATAATTGTATAATTCAATAGGTCATTCATACTATTATATAGTCCTTAAATAGCTATGTTAGTTGTACTACTTAGCTATCTATCTCTGACTTTCTGTCAGCTCTCATACATTTCTATTTTATAGTGGAAATGTTAAACTCAAATTAAAATGAAGGAATTTTTTACTGAAATCAACTAAATCTTTTTTTTAAATATAAAAATTGAAAGAAATTATTTGAAACTGTATTTACAATGAAGTTGTAAATGCACTGCTGATTAATTTTCATAATTTCTATAACATCTTAAATGGTTATTCAACAAAAATTTCTGACTCTTAGTAAAATTCAATTTTTAGTTTCACTATCAAAATATTTAAATGATGCAAATGAAAATATTTATATATAAAATTTATTAATTAATATATTAATTTAACATATAATTAATATAATAACTATATAAAAAATTATAGTATATTAAGAATATCGTTCAAATATCGTCAAAGAATTTCACTATAAAATATTGATACATATCCCCTTTCTATGTCTCCTTTAGTCAGGAATAAATAATTAAAAAATAGTGTACATAAGTTCATCTCATAACTATCGTGAGGGTAGTAAAACAAAGTCGACTGGACAAAGGAAATTGTACATCTGATCTTTGCTATAACATCACAAATTTGTATGTAATTTCAGAAAAATTCTGTTATTGGGAAAATGGGTCATTCCAAAGTATTTAAAAATAAATCCACTGGATCATGGAAATAAATACTAAAACAGAGGAAGATATACTCAATTTTATACAAAAAAAAAATGTATTTTCTATTGTTTCATTTTCTTCAATGCATCAGATCGTTGTTAAAAATAAAAAGAGGGAATTATATAAAAATGAATGAATTGAATCAACTTTGAGGTAATGAAATAAAATTTATTTTGAAAAAAAAATAACTTGAGAAAATAATGCATTTAAAACCATTAATTTGTTTCGAAAACATGTATTCCTTGAAAAAGGTTTTTCAAAGGATATAATATTAAAATTCATACTTATCAAGCTAAAGTATTATTTTTATTAAATCTGAATATTTTTGGAAGTTGGTTTTTGAAGGGGAAACAATGTTATCTGTTGCTAGCCCTTTTGTTCACTGTTTTGATCTTTTACATTTTTACTGCTAATAAAACGAATGTACATTATGAAAGAGTCTCACGCTCTGCAGCGCAGAACATTTGACTTAGAATATCCAAATTTGGTAAAAATATACTTTTGATGGCAGGAATATATCCTAAAGAGCCTAGTTTTTGAAATTTAATTGGAATTTTAATTGTTTAAAACTTATTTTAGATGCATTTACGCTTTTTCCTCAAAATAAGTTTCCCATGCTTTTTTCTTCGCTTCATTTTTACATTTTTAATCTTTTTAATACAATGTTTGCAAAGGAAAAATACTGTAAACGTCAAAAAATTCGAACTTGTGATCTTAACTGTCTAGAGTTTCAGACCTCATTGAATCCGAAAAAACACATTTTTTATTCATTCCTGCCTTCCGAGAGTAGATGTTGTCAGGTAGGAATTTAATATGCTTTCTCTACTTCACATTATAGATTTCTATCAAAATTTGAACAAAATCCACTCAGAAGAAATATACTTATCTAGATATAAAAATATAAATTAGCATTAATTAACTAAATGGTTAGCATTTGGTACACTAATTAAAATCTAAAGTCTGACATTCTGTACTTTAACAAGCTAGTAAGCTCAATTCATAAACGAACTGTTTTATACATATATAACTTATGTTTTTCAATATGTTTTCCAACGATCCTGATATGTTTTTCAATGTATATTTTTCCTGATATGTTTTTAAACGATCTGTGTAGTTCTGTATAAAATTTTGCTTTTTATTTTTCGGAGATAAGATATCCAAAACAGACATCGCGTTTTCCAGCACTTGTATCAAAGATTAATTGCCAAAACCTCCAAGAATATAGCACTCTAATCGGTTATTTTACAATTAAACGTTAATGGCATACGGTTTATAATACATTAGTACATAATCATAATATGTAGGACATATACTACGGTTAATAATATGAATGTGGTGAAATGAAGATCATTATGATCCGTTCAATTAATGCAAGAGGACCCATGTTTTTGAAAACATTTCTTTAATCACATTTCACTCAAAACATACACAAATACAAAATATTGACAAAACATTCACCTTTTACCGAACAGTCTCTCACTATAATTACAATCGCATTGCACTAGGGGATGCGTATCTAGTCAGGTGTCCCCACTTATTATCCAAAAAAAGAAAGAGTAATACAACTGCTACGTACTTATATATTATACGGTTAATAATATATATTATTAACCGCATAATATATATAGAAAATTTTAGGGAGACCACTCCATGCGGTTATTGACTGATAATTTTTGCCTAAAATATTTATTGATTAACCCATAAAATGTTCCCTATGCAATATATAATTATCTATGTTAACATTCAAAATCCAATTTTCAATTTCTACAACCCCGTAAAAGCCATAAAATGAAAAACTCAGAGTTTAAAGTTTCTTAAAACTCATGGAACATAATGAAAAAGATACAATTATCTGAACTCAACTTCTATGAAAGTTTTAATGTCTGGAATATATTAATGAAAGGAAATGATTATCCCCCAATTCACCATGCCAGAAGTTATTTTTCAAAGTGGATGAGAAATGGCCAGGTTAACTGCCATTAATATCTTCGAAGCTTTATTTAAAACAATAAAGACAAATAATAGGATCCATAGGTGTTGAGAAATAGCTATATATCAAGGATAGAATGACATTCAATAGCTATACCGTAAATTGCTTTAATTGAGCAAAATGCATTCATTTGCCCAAAAGCTCACAAAGGCACTTCACAAGTGGATTATAAATAATGCCCTCCTAATTTCTGCAGTAAATATGCCTTTAGTTTTTCAAAGATTGCTTCTTCCGTGCATCTGCTCCGTGTAAGTTAATTCTTTAAAATATAGCTTTGAAAGTGGTTTAAAGAACTCTTCGAAGAACTGGCTAACATAATTATTCTTTAGCGGAAGATCCAGTAAATCACAATAGAGTCGCAAAGCTTACGTTCTTATCCACTGAAACCATTTATTCAATTTGTACACACTTTAAAAAGAAAATTTCGAAAGTGGTGTAAGATTATGGAACAAAGGCCTTCCTGAAGAACGCTTTACAGAATTTTTAAATTCTTCGCTTTTATCGCCGAGCAAATTATGGAGAACATTTTCCGTCATGATGCATATAAATAAGTTCAATCGCTATTCTGTGATAATGAAATTTGTCAGTTTAGTTTGAAAAGGGTTATTGTAAGAAAAATAAGTTAGATAATAAAGATTTGAGATAAGGGAATTGCATTTTTCTAGAAAAAGATTGATTAAACTATATTCAAATCAGAGTTGAGAGGTGAAAATTGATATAATACTTTTTAATGGAATTTGATGGATTCTATAAAGTTTATGTAGCTCTTACTGAATAGTTAGTTATCTAATCCATAACTTTGGGTTGGTGTTCACATTTACTTAAATTTCTACGCAATCAATTCACTTTAAAATATTATTTTCACCTTACGCTTCGAATTTTTGACATTTTTCAATCATACTTTATTGTAATGTAAGAAATGTATCCAGATATATGTTCAGTAGATTCTTCAGTAGATTCTTTTAGATTTTTCTTTTTCAGCAAAAAAATTAATTAAATGAACACAGATTGATTTTGCATTTATTATCAAAATTAAACATGATTAGATAATGTGCCAGCCGATTTAAAAATGCTCAACCCATGAGAAATATGTAGGTTTCAGTGATCATATGTGATAGTCAGAAACGTGAAGGAACCGCACTCTTGGAGACGAATCTGAATGGTCTTACAAATATCATTTAACACACATTATATCTCCTCATAACTTATTAAAAATATATTTTTCATACATCTGCTCGTATTATAACTTCGATCTTTCCTGTTTATGTATGGGATTTCTAAAAACTGGTACATCAGAATATCTGGATAACTGCTATGTAATGCACCAATAACTACAAAATCAAGCACCGGTTGTATTTTCTGAAATAACAATTTGGGATTTTAATAAATGTGGCATTTGAGACCCAAAGCAACTCCAAGAGTTGTATAAATTTGATTAGGCATGTTGCCTGGGGACAGCAGTAATCTTACTTTTTGTGGAGAAATTACCAATCCTGCAGGTAACTCCAGAAATTTTATTATTCTTTTGATTTGATATGTTGTCTGGAATGACTGTAATCGCATTTTTTGTGATTAAACTACCAATTCTTCAGGAAACTACTCAATATGCACAAACAAACAGTTGTCTTTGAAGTCTTAAATGCTGCTTTTATCTTTTTTGGACATCTTTATTGCAACTTTATCAGTGAATTTGACTTTGAAAGTGAACGCTATTTTAGAACTGTAAATAATTGCAAGTAAAACACACATAAAGGGAACTTTAGCTGATTCCTTTTATGGTGTCCCATATTTTTTTTCCTATTTTATTTTGCCTACTCGAGACCTGAAGAGTAGGCAGGATGCTATAAAACATATCAATCAAATTGTAAGATCTTTTCTCTTACGTTTAATGCACTATGTGGTCTTGCGTTGCCATGAGGAAAAACAATGCTTCGCCTGTTCATTAATTCTTACTGTTTTCCATTAATTAACCGTTTTCTTGCTATAACAGCTCTCAATTGATAACATTTCAGGTAATGTATTGTTTCACATATGATTAGCTTGATTTCACATAAAAAGAACTTTTTCGGGTTGTTGTAGGGATCTGGTACGAATTGAAACCGATGCCATAGATGGCTAATAGCTATGACTGCATGTTTTGCACAAGCAGAGCAAGATAAAGCCATTCATAGCGCATTGAGGGAAAAAAAAACCTTTTGGAACGTTCTAATAAAATGTGTCCCGTATTACTTTGAAAATTCCGAAAGCTTTTTCAGATGTTATGATTGTTTTTTTAAAAAACGGTAATAAATAATTATGACTTTATTATACTCCGCATAAAAATTTAGAGATCCATATCCAAGGTTATTACAAATAGCTTGTGTTAAAATTAGGGGAAATGAGAGAGAGCTCGGTATTTAATAAATTATACATAGAAGTTTTTAAAGATAAATTTGAATTTGTTATCCGCAATTATTAATTCTAGTATCATAAACTAACACTAGCAATATTAAAAATAAATAAAATGGCACTGAAAAAGAAATGAATGGGAATTTTGAATATGGTAATCTCAACAAGGCATTAATATAGCCACACTATTGTTTTTATGTATGCATTGAGCTCAAAATCCTTTCAAAATTAGATCTCCATGCAACAAATTCGTCTCATTTATTTTAGTTTCCAATAAATTTGACATAAAAAAATTTTAAAGTTCATTTTTAGCTGATGATAAAGCTAGGCACCCCATCTATTGAAAGCTGAACCAAGTCACGCAACAACTTTTATCCATACATTGAGCTAAAAATCCATTGAAAATTATATTTTGATGCAACAAATCCACCTCATTACCTTTAAAGTTTCCCATAAATTTGATTAAAAAAAATTCTAAAACTACATAGATATAGGATGATAATGAAAGTAGATATATCATCTATTGAAAGGTGAATCAAAAATGAATCGTTCCCCTCAAACCTTCGCAAACCATCTGCGTCAATTTTTCCTCTGCCCCAAATTGAGTGCAATGATTTCGTATCCTTTTCAAAGTATTTTCAAAAGAGGTACCTTTAATCCACAATTGATATACGAAGTCCTTCTCAAACTTCCATAAAACTTTTTCCCCAACTAACAAAAATAACTTGTAAAGAGAGAGAGGCTCAAGTTCTCCCATTCGTTCCAACTTAAAAGTATAACCATAAAGAAAAGAAAAAAATCTCGAGATCATAAATAATTTATCCCGCCTCAATGCAAATGTGAGTTTGATCGAAAAATCTCTCAAAAAGCATTTTCTTAAAATGAATAACGAGGGTCCCGTTTTAATGTTCGAGGATAACTTTTTTTTTCCTCCTTTGTCCCTCATCTTTTATTATTTACGACCCAATCGTCCTCATAGAATTTCTAAGAATTACACAATGTCTTACACAAGATCACTCCCTCCCCTTCCTCAACTTTCTTCTCATTCTTAGTGAATGGTGAGTGGGGTAGGAAGGAGGGGTAAGCGTGGAGGTCGATGAGAACGAGCCTGAATTAGAGATCTTCATTAGGAATAGGGCCCGACATCAAGAGATGTCCCTGAAGGATCCTAATGAAGCTTTCGCACACTGTTAGAGAGCTTCAAGGAAAGGGATTGAGATCTCTTGCCTTAATCAAGGACATATAACGAGATCTGCCTTTGCTAGTTCTTTCTATCCTCACCCCACCTCCTTTTGGCGACTTTTTTTGTTGTCGCCGCCGCAGCCAACTCTTTTAAATAGCCTTTCGCCATAGTGGGGAACTCTGCTGGGACAAAGAGCGGGACATATGTGGATACTTATTTGACTCGATACGATCCCATTACGTTGGAAAAGGATTTGGTGTGTAAAGTATCAGGTTTTATGGGTGGGTGGATCTGATAGGAGCGACACCTTGATTGCCCCGATTTTACAGGAAGATTTTATGGGAGTTGATTGTTTTAAAAGGCTGCTTCGTTAACTATCCGTGTTTAACTGAAATGTGCTACAAAGAAGTTACTTTGACTGGAAAAAGAATTAAATAGACATTGCAAAGCAGTGAAAGAATTTCATTTCTTTAAAGGGAATTAGAAAATTTTTAAGAGAGAATTTAGAATTTTTTCCCCACTTTATGAACGAAATCGATATTACACAAAGAATAAAGTTGAAATTAGTATATAGAGAAAATAACAATTGATTTGCATGACTTTAAAAAATATTGATTGATGATTGCTTAAAAGATTTATTAATTATAAATTTCTAGTAATTTTTCCTATCTAAGACAAGAATATAATATAGTTATGACTCGGTCATTACTATATTTGTCTTTATATTGCTAATTATCTGGTTTTAGGAATATTATAATTTTTACTATGAGTCCTTAAATTATAAATTTAAAAACTATCAGCAGTGGGGCTAGCAATATTTAATAATTATATTTTCCATAGATGAGAAAACACTAGAACACCAAAGTAGGCTAAAGCTTACTAATCCGTTATTATAATAAAGATGCCTTCATGCACTTGATTAAAAAAAGATACGTTTAACTACTATTTTAATGTAGTAACGATGCTTATAACCTATACTTCAGTGTAGTATAGCTGCATATAACCTATACTTTAATGCAGTAAAGCTGCATATAACCTATATTTTAATACAACAAAGATGGATATAACAAACATTTTAATGCAGTGAAGAAGCCTATAAATAGCACTTTAATCAATAAAAAATCATATAATTAACTCTCCAACGAAATAAAAATACATAAGAATAGTTGAAATTTAGACAGACAATTTTTATTTCTGATTTTAGTTTAATAAATTATTTCTTGTTTCATTGAAATAAATTTTAATGTATAAGAATTTAAGTAAGGTTTATGTATTGAAGGTAGAATACATTTTAAGTTAAAAAGAAATAAACATGCATTTGCATGGATGTAAAGCAAATACGTCAAATTTGATATTAGTGCATGTTATCAATATGTGAACATAAAAGAGTTTCAAATATTTTAATGATTATCTTAAATTGCAAAGATTTCAGATTAAAATGGATTATTGAATGCACTTCTTGAAATAAATCGGGTTGTATTTTATATTTTTTTATCTCAATGCATAAAATATTCATTTAACAAATGCAGGACCATCAAAGTAAATTTTCCAATGAATACTGAAAGCCTTTCGTATTGAAAGCAATCTCAAAAGTCAATCACATGGGAAATTGTACATTAAAAAAAATGAAAAAAAAAAAAACATTTTTAAGTTACAAGTGATGGTAGTTTGGTTTTTAAGATTATCACTTGTTGAAAGAATGCAAATTAGACAATGTCTACAAAATTACTGTTGTCGTGTCCGTGTTTTTCACAGAAAGTGGGTGCAGTAGCTTCTGAGGGTAAAGACCCCTGAGCACCCCGAGGGAGAAGTCCGACTTATAGCTCACACACACGACACAACCCTTTTTAAGGGGTGGTCGAATTCATTTATACACTCATTTATCCATCAGCAAGTCGGAATTTAGATCCAAATCAGAGACCGACTCATCCCTGATTCAGTACCTCCAGAGGTATCGTTTTGTTATGGGAACTTGGAGGACTTTGCAGTATCTACATATTTAACGTGCCCCAACTGCCATTAGCCAACACGGTGGTCTTTGGCCAAGACGAGGACAGAACCCGCGACCTTTCGGTAACGAGACTGACGCTCTACAAACCAGGCTACCGCGGCCTTACAAAATTACTTTTTCATTTAAATGGTTTAGCATTTCTAATAGTGAAAAGGTAAATAAAAAGTAGTCAATACGCAACTTTCAATATTATTACATTTAACTTAAATAATTCCTTAATACAAATAATTAACATCTATTTTTTTTTAAAAATCCAATAAATCTTGGCAACGTTAAGTTAGACAATTTCGCTCTTAAATATGAATTTTAAAGGCGGTGAAATAATTTTTTCAGTATTGAAGATGTAAAATAAATGAAATACAGTTTTGATGAAATCCCAAAATGGATATCGCTTGTGATGATTCTTTTAAAAGAATTAAATAATTCATGCAAATAAATGTTCAGAGAATCCCCTCCCATATAATTTGAATTTTAAGATGCGTAAAATGGTAAATTCCTAGATATGGTTTTTTAAAAATTGTGGAAATATAATAATTTTATTTAAAAAAATATTGCTATGCTATCAAGAACTAAACACGAGCCTTACAACTTAATAAATTTAATTTAGTTTAGTATTTTTAAGTATATTTATGGGGATATACTTAAAAAAATTTCATTATGATTCGATGTACCGTAGTTTAAAAAAACCTACACGCAAGCTATTAATAAGCATATAAAATATACGCATTTAAAGTTTAGAAAAAAAATCTGTTACCAAACTTTTACAGGCATAATTTATTTCGGATTATATCTTCTAAAATAAGCATTATATATACACGTGTAAAACCGTAAAATATTTAGAATAATTTTGAAATAAAATCCAAAGAAATGCTAAAAGAAAAAGAATATAAACTTTAATGATCTAATTGCCCTTTAAAGAAACCATTGACTAAACAACATTCTAATAGATTTCTAGTGAACTTCCAGATAATTCTCAAACTTTAAACGTTTCTCCCTTAAGATGTCTCCTAAAGAAGACGGCGAATTAAGATAAACCAATTGAATAATCGATGAATGAGGATACATCATCTGGTGGTTGATTTATCAATAAAATCAATTGAATTGAAAGTTACTGAATCCCCATCAATGATTTATATAACATCAAGGTTTAGTATTTCAACCTTTTCCTTAACTGACTTAAAAATGGCTTTAAATATTGTTGATGTCAATGTCGCCCCCATAAATTTTGGCAATCAAGCATATAGTTGAAATTAATTCTGAATGAAAGATGATATTCGGGTTTTTTATGGGTTATCTTTTAATTCTAAATTTCAGAAAAATTTCCGCACAGTAAACCTAATTTTCAACTACTGTCATGTTTGAAGTCAAATGATTTATTTCAAAATTAATCTTTATAGCTTAATGTGAAAGATTGTTCGATGATTGACTTTGGTTATGATAACACTTTCTTAATCAATGATTGTCTTTGGTCATGATGATTATACTTTGTTTCTTAATAAATGACTGAGTTTGGTCATCAATTTTTACTCTTGACACTAGAGAAATTCTATTAATAAGAACTATTATAAATGATAGTTTATTCAACAAATAAATTGAATGAATTCGAATAAGATAGAATTCAAAACAAGTTCAATCTTCGAATCCACCAAGATTTCATCATGAACAGCAATATTATCTCATATATCACTGATTAATATTCATTCTCAACTTTTCAAACACATTTTATAAAGATTGGATCTCGATTCAGCAAGAAAGAAACCACATAAATTTGTAATCAAACTTCAGACCTGATATTGACCAACTAAATACAGGCCATAGAAAACTTGGGCATATCTTAAGTTAAGCTGAATTCTAATGAAAGCAGTGTATTTCCATGTCTAGAATTAAGTTTTAATTGTTCTTCGTCCATAACTCGATGCCCTTGTTTTAGAAGCATGGCTGCTAAACTGGTGGATCATTTTTAAATTTAAAAAACTAGTTCCTGTTTATTTATATCAATTGGTTTCAAATGTTGCTTAGTAACAGTTTATTTTTCTTAACTACGATGTTGGCTAACCATGTAAGTGCTGAAATTATCTTAATCTGAACATAATTTAGTAATTCTCTTCTTTTTAGTGTTAATGTGAGATATATTAGAAATTTTTATAAGTACGCTTTAACCTGAATGAAACGGAATCGAAATAAGGCATTAGAAAACGTGTATTTTTTCATATTATATAAGAATGGAAATACAGTCATTCCCTTCAAAAGAAAATGTAGGAAAAAACTCTTTAACTTAACATTAAAAATGAGATTTCTCATTTTACTTAGGAGAAAGAAAAACAGAACGCTTTTTATAAAAGAAAAAATTTTAATTATGAATCTAATGCCGGTCAAATCAAATAGAATTGCAAGTTCAAATAAACATACATTTTTTGATTTTCTTAATACACGCGAAATTAAATATTTAAATAACATTTACACAAATGAAAGCATTTTATTTTTTTTTTAAGAAAAAGAAGGGAAAAGTTATTTTGCTTCCTTTTAAATAAAAGCCACAATAGTTAATTGAAAATATTTAGATTATTATTTTTATTCGACTATTATTCAAAATTGGAAAGAGTTCTTAAAATTTATGGATTTTTATTTTCATAAAGCAAACTAAATATCTTATAATAACACCCCCAGAGACTACAGTCAACTATCTCTAGAATTGTTAGAAATAATAACTTATTTCTTGTTAGGAGAGTATAAGAGAGATCGTATTTATTCCAATTTAAAATTTAATCCGAGAACGAAATTAGAAATATTATATTCGTTATAAAAATTATCGTTTTGCAGCTTTATTTATTTTTGTTCATCAAAGTTAATTTATAATTTGAAAAGATGGAATAAAGTTCAGAATGTTTTGGTAGTTAAGATAATTTGTTTTTTCTCAAAATAATAAAAAACCGAGTTAGTTTTAGTTTAATAAAAGAAAAAAAATCTAGTTATTTTCAGTTTAATCAAGACATTGAAAGTATTTATTTGAAACTGCTTTTGATGTTTTATTCTTTTATTTTTGAATTATTGAATTGTTTATGAAAATTTTCCATTGCAAAGGCAATAAAGCTGCTTTGCAAAACAAGGTAAAATTGCTTATGGGAATCTGCATTTCATAAAAAAAATCTTCTGTAGAGGATTTTCTAAGATTAATGTATTGTTGATATGAAAATAATTCTAAAACGAAGAAAATATATAATTTATTGATTAGTAAAGATTTTTTTCAAAGCTTAGTTGGTTTTAAATATTTATTATTTTATAAAATACTTTTATCATTTATATCCTACCAATTTAATTTAGGAAATGAAATTGTTAAAGCATAATATTAGCAATTCTATTACTGTGGGCATTTAGCCTCTTAGGGCAAACCATCTTCCTAATACATTGAATTGATGCTAAATAGACTATAAAATCTGAATGATAATCAGCCTTGGGAACATGTTTGGAGATAAAAATGGTTCCAGATAATGCCAGAATTATGGTGAGTGCTTAATAATAAGCACTCGAGATCTAACAAATTTTCTAGAAAATTCCACTGTTACTAAAAACTTGTCAAAAGAGAGAATGCACTAAAAGAAATTACTCATTTTGAGTTCTGTCTTTGGAGTATTGATCACACAGCAAGCTTTCTATTTTTTCTCTAGCTCAACGGTTTTCAATTTACTGATTAGCTGTCTCTTTTTTTGTTTTTGTCTAAAAGTGCTGCTCTTGGTGTATATCTGCCTAGGTTATTTTTGTTTTGTTTGTTTACTTTGTGTTTTTCTTGGGAGAAAAAAGTCATAATCCGATATACAGAGTTTGATGAACTTCTTACACCTTGTATCTTCTGCAACAATAAAGCGTTAAAACGTTAAAAAAATCTATATTGAACAAGATCTTGTACATTCGAAAATTAAAATTACGATTATTTTTTGCATGTATATGTTTCTAACATAGAAGTTAATATATGGATAGATGTACCATTCTACAAGTAAATTTAAACTAAATAAATTTTATGCTAAATTCTACTGCATCTAATAAGTTTTCGTCTGCGAAATCATGATTAAAAGCATTAATTTATTATTTATAATATAACGAATATTTATTTTGCTGAATAAACTTTTCAAAAAATACAAAATTCGAGGGTACCTCGTATCTTTGAAAGTAGACGAGGAAATAGTAAAAAGAATAGTTCAATTTTTTTTTTCAAAAAATTTAATATTTATATTTTCTTACAAATAAAAATAATAAAAATGCGTCACTATAATATTTATATTTTAACTAATTTCACTTCTAATAAGTGCATCTCAAAATTTTCGTTTGGAAATTGGAATATTTTGTTTTCTTTTTTACTTCTTAGTATGCAAATTCAACATTTTTAATGCAAACATTGTAGAATCTATAAACCAATTTTACAAGCAAGGCACAACTCCTATGTGATCAAAGTTTTATGAAATTCATTGTAGAATTGAGAATTAATTTTTGAAAATATTAAATTGTTTTTCATGTCAGAAAGGGTGTTAGAATTTACAAAATGTTATATTTGCAAGAATATAAAACATGAATTTAAATAAAAATGAGTTAAAAAGTATTTATTAAAACGTCTTTAAATATTGAGAAAAATAAGAGTCAATTTTGATAGCTTAATATTATGAAAGGTTTTAGTATTTTTGTTAGAGGAAAGAAAATGAAATTATAAAATTTTATTTTAAGTGGTCATTTGTAAAATAATTTTTTAGATTAAAAAATCATACTAAAAAAATTTCTTGAAAATTATTATTGTTAAATTTATTTCTGATAATAATCAGCTGCAAATTAAGACAGTTTAAAACAAAATTACAAAAAAAAAATACTAAAAAAGATTAAATAGCGATTTTAAGTAATTGCAGTAACATACTATTAATGTCTTGAGATTTTTTCAAGATTTATAATGAAGTTCACTATGCAATAATATATTTTTTATGACCTCTCAATATTATTTCAAATTAAAATTAATCTCGCTTTACAAATGCTTAGTTCTTGTTAATTCTTTTTTTTTCAGCTCTTAAAAATAACATAATAGATTTCCTAACTATTCAGATACATTTCTAACATTTTATTGTCAAAAGTGTGCTCAAAAGATCAAGCATTGCGAGAAGTGAATAGAACGGCTTTTCTGACCCCATTTGCAGCCCGCAGGAAGGCACCCTGTTGCGTAAATGTGGGGTCCCGCTGCTTAATGATAGGGAACTTCTAACTGCAAAGTGTTTAGAATACTGCCATTTGCGGTAAAAGGGAAACACACCTATAATCTTACAAAAGAAATAACCCAAAGAAATGTATATCTTAGAGTTTAAAGCAACATAAAATTTTCTAAAAATAGATTCTAGGAAAACATTTTGGTTGTTGAATCGAATACATGGAAATCCTAAAATTTATCTTTTATTTTCTTAAGTATTTAAATTTTTACCAATTTTATACTTATGTTTTGAATTTTTAAAACAGTTGATCTATTTGGTTGCATTAACACTACTTTTATAAAGCTATAGAAGAGGTTTTGAAACGGACCTGAACAAATCGAAGTCAAATGTCTGCAAACTTTAGTCAATAACCGTAAACGTTGTTAAATGACATGCAATCAATGGCCACAAACTACTCTCAAATGATCTAGTTAATTATCACAAACTGTAGTCAAATGGCATGTAGTCATGACCTGAAACTTTTGTCAAATGGCATGTAGTCATGACCTGAAACTTTTGCCAAATGACGTGTAATCATGACCTGAAAATTTTGTCAAATGGCGTAATCATGACCTGAAAATTTTGTCAAATGGCGTAATCATGATCGTAAACTGTTGTCAAATAACGTGTAGTCATGACCGTAAACTGTTGTCAAATAACGTGTAGTCATGACCGTAAACTGTTGTCAAATAACGTGTAGTCATGACCGTAAACTGTTGTCAAATAACGTGTAGTCATGACCGTAAACT
>JAPMOQ010005572.1:5929227-5987898 GCA_026543055.1 Argiope trifasciata
AAGGTTGAAGGAATCAGTCGAAAAAAAATTATATCCATCGCTACCCCTTCCCCCCCTCTTTTTCTTCAAGGTAAGCAGCTGAGAGCAGCTGGTTTCGGCTCTCTTGAACTCATTGTCCTCATGTTTGCCCAAGGATCGAGGAATATCCTTCTCAAAAAGAACAAAATCTCAGTTTAAGGGAAGGGGGAAAAAAAGATAATTTTTTTTTCTTCCCACTGCGCAGACGGTGCAAAAAATTCCGCTAGAAAGAAGAAACCAGCATACACAAACACACTGCAAAATTTTCTAGAGGAGCTCTTACCACGCAGATAGGTGAACGGGTGACGGAACTCCAGTGGGAAGGAAAAAAAATCCTTCTTTTGAAATTTGAAGAGGTACCGAAAGATGCCGACAAAGGCTAAGATTTCGAAGTGGTTGTATATGCGTGTGGCGAGGAATAATAAATATTTCCCAAGATGAAAATCCTTGTTCATTGCGATATTTTTTATACTAACCTCTGCATGAGAAAAAACACACACACCGGTGTATTGTCCTTTTTAATAAAGAAAGAACGTATCGAAAGATCCAAAATTATTTTGCATGATTAATTGATTACCATAAAGAATGGGCTTTTGCTTCAGTGGGCTAATTGTTTGTTCTATGAAATTTCGGATCGTCAGATTTACGGTAGAATGTAGTTCAAAGCGATGTTGGAACGACATTGTGTTGTTATAATAAGGGCGGGTTTATTTCATTTATTCTTTATTGGATTTGTATCAAAAGCAAATATTTTGATCATGTTTTGTGATGGGAAATTATCAATTAAAGGATTCTTGGAACAAAATTTAAAGATATTCTCCATCCCGGTTTTGTAATTCTAGAACAGCCGTGAATTGATGGGTATCTTTTGTTCACTTTTTCGTGTTGGGTGGAAGAACAATAGAGTGCATTTTTATACACTTATTGGGAAAAATTTTAGATGATTGATTGTTAATTGGATAGTTTCCTATTCTGTTATATGTAATCCGCTTGTAGTTAGGAATGTTAGTGAAATGAATTAAAGATAGATTATGTGAATTTATCATCATTCAAAAGAAAAAAAAGAAAGAATTTCGATTACCTAGATGAAATCGAGAAAAGTGAATTATCAAAATTAATTTGCATATTCTAAATTAAATATATTATTTTTGACCTCACCCGGATTTTTTTAGCAAAGTATAAAGAAAACTGCCATCACGTTATAGAAAAAAGTTAAAGCACAATAAATTAATACAGTAATATTATTTATAATATTAATACAGTATTCAGATAAATAAATTTTTTCAAGTTCGCCATTTAAAAATACTTTAAGCAAGGACTTTCTATAAGAAATGTAAGAACTATTGCGTTTCAGAAGCTGAAAAACTCTGGATATATATAAGATTGTCTTGAATTCATTACTTATTGATAACAAAGCAATTTATACTACTTCTTGCGTACAGCCAACCACCCCACCACCACCAGCAGTATCTACAGAATAATTTATATTACTAAATTCGAAATGAAATCTAGTTTGTCTTCTTTACAATCGTTTCTAGAATTTAAAATACGATCGAGCACATCACTTTTAAAAATTCAGGACATCGGTTTCTACAGTTAAGAAAATGAAGAGAATAGCCAAAATGCCTGTAGTAAGCTTCCAATTCAGTGGTGGCGGGGTGGTCGGCTGTATGCAAGAAGAAGAAGAAGTAAGTTTCCAATTAAATTTTTTTCATTGAAATTTTTTATATCGGGAATTGTTAAAACAGAATTTAAAACTAACGTTCTAATAGAAGCAAACATTTGAAAAAAGAATCTCAATTTTAAAAAAATGTTTTCTTGCACTCAGCAGCTTTCAAGCAGTTTCTTGTACTCAGTGTTTTTTCATAAACAAAGCCAAATTCTCTTCTACCATGTGCTATTCCTTTTATCTTCTTTTACAGTATACTGGATAAGTCCATTGCAGAGAAATGACGGGAAGAACACGTACATTGGAACTTCCCTTATTGCCACGCGTTAGACTTACCTCCCTGTGGTAGTTAGTCAACCAAAAGAGCTCAAGCTAAAAGCCCACCTAATCCTTTCTTCTCATTTGCACCTCGCATCTGAATTCCATTCCCTTTTTTCTCATTCTTTGCGAAAAGTCTATGTTAAGTAGAGACACATGTTGTGGCGTTATTGATTGGCCATGTCAGTTGTTAAATACTTGATCAGATGTCTACGTTGCTTATGTATTCTTTCGGTAAAACATAGTGGAATACCCAAATTTTAACATTAGCAAACTGAAACATTTTGGTAAGATTGATATTACCTTAAAACACTTGGTGTTGGAAATTCTCCACCAAAACCTTTTTCTTAAAGATACTGTTATTGACAAACTCACTTGAGTCCTTTTTACCATTTTTATCATAAATTCACTTAAAGCATTTTTCACACAATTCATTGTGCCTCATAATTGATAATTAAGAATGAAGTGGTTCCATTATCTTGTGTTTGGCGCAGCATTGTCAGATATGGCCCTTGCTCCAGAAAACACAACACAACCTAACACTTGATCATATAGACATTTTGTTATGTTATATACGAAGTAAACGTTTGAGGGAGTTTTCTAAAATTATAAATCAGAGGTAGAAGGTTGTGAGCTATATTCCTTACTCATATTTTTATTCAAATTAATGCATGATTTAATATCAAATTATCTATTGGAATGATTGCTGAAAAGTATCATTGTTCCCTTCTAAATCAAACGCAAATGGATAGAAATGTTTATTGATGGTTTTTGAACAACTCAGTTTACCATCATATATTGCCATAAGCTAATTTCAATTTTTTTTTCTTCCGATTTTAAATAGGTGCCCTAATCTCAATTTCAGCCTGCATACATCATATTCAACAAGATCATATGTTATATCGAGAAGAATTAGAAGCATGATCATGTAAATGTTTTTTGTTTTAATAGCTATTTCTTGAACTTCTAAGTAAATTAATCACTCCAAATCAAACTTGCTAAATGGGAATCAATAATATTATCGTTTCTCTACTACTATTTGAATTTTCTTAGCCAGAGAACATTAATATTAAAATAGTCTGAATGCAAGTTATGGCTTTTAAGATTGAGAATCCTTTGTTCGATTATATCAAATATTTTCTTGTGAATAAAATATGGTATCGAAATTGTATTATGAAATGGAAATTTAGTGAGAGAAAGTTGGCTCAAATACAATCATCACTGCTCAAAATTGCAACTTTAAATGTATACATTTAATCATTCAAAATACAGAGGCAACCCATTATAGACTGATGGTTAAATGTAATTAGTTATGACTTCAGTCATCACTTTTGAGCTCCGACTGCACCAAAATCGACCATCAATTATGAAATCCAATTGTCCTAAAATCGATCATCAATGGCGAAATTCGATTGCCTCCAAATCGATCATCAATTGTGAAATTCATTTGCACCAAAATCGATCATCAATTGAGAAATTCATTTGCACCAAAATCGATCATCAATTGAGAAATTCAATAGCACCAAAATTTATCATCAATTGAGAAATTCAATTGCACCAAAATTGATCATCAATTTGAAATACGATTGCACTAAAATCGACTATCAATTATGGAAGTCGATTACACCAAAAACGAACAACCTTTTTGAAATTCGATTACACAAAGCTTTGCCATTTACATTGGTTTGATATGCGTACATTTTTCATTAAAAAGCATATGTTTGATTAGAATTCTTAAATTTGGATTTTGGATTTTTTAAAAATAAAATCCAGACTCAAATCGGGTGCTGAAAAGCTCCAGATAAGATTGGATATTTGAATAAGGAATTGTCACTTCAGATGACATCATCATATAATCATAGCTCAGAATAAGGATTAGTTACTGTGTTCTTTTGAAATGTGAGTTAAAATAAGAACTTCATGTAAGAAAGATTTTTTTTAAAAAAATCCTTCGGATCTTAAGTTTTTAAAACTTGTGCTTGAATGATGATTACAAATGCTTTATACCTAACCAAATTACATATTATTTATTTCGTATTAATTTATTGCAATATGTTTCATTTATAAGAATAACTTCTTAAATATCATACACATAATACGCATAATCATAACACATACATTTGCGGTTACGAAATTTATACAAAAAATGTGTATCTTTTAAAAAAAATTCTTCAAAGGTCTTAAAATAGTTCGAAATAAGAACTTTCTCTTGGCTACGAATGACGATTTTGTATTCCGATATATTTCTGTGCCGAGTTTATTTAGTATTTTACAGAAAAGTGAAACCCTAGACTTTTTCTAGTGTCTTTAGAGAATTGTATAGGTTGTAAACTGTTTGTTTTTTAAGAAGGAGATTTTGTAACACGGAATTCAAAAACAGAAATTTCATGGATATTTTCTTCGAAAAACATTACCGAGTTATTTCGGAAATTCTGATATAACAATATTGCTCCGAAATTGCGAATGTATAACGCAGTGTATAAAATCCTGTTTAAGGAGACAAATCTTTGAATATAAATTTCCTTTTCAAGAAGCGGGAAAAATACATAAATATATTTATTTAAATAAAGTCATATTTGTAGTCTATGTATTGTGTTTAATGCAGATTTATTCATAAGAATTTAAAATGGAGTCTATGCCGATCATGATATGTTATTTTCTTAAAAAGAGGGAATGTTCAAGGAATCACTCTTCTTAAGTCCTAAAAATATTGCAATCAGCGTTTCTGAAAATGCTCTCTCTCTTTCGGATTATAATCAAAATTCGATCACGAAGTTGCAATAAATATAATTTAATAAGCAAATTTATCATTAATCTTGAATGAATTTTGTTATTTGATAATAATGTTTATATATTACAAGCTCTTCAGAATTATTCCTCAAGCTAATATATAAACGATGATCTAAAAGATAATTTCAAAACTGTTGGAGTTAGATGTATCATTTCAATCGAAAAATACTTTGAGTAGAGTAAACAATTTTATTTTGGGATGTTTAAGTCGATAAGTTAATTTTTTAAAGAATTATTAAGATTTAAATTTTCATAATTGCCAAAATTCTATTAATCACATCTAATAAGATATTCATGACACAATAAAACTTAAAACATAATTAGTTGGAATGGTGTCCCAAAAACGTTCCCGCATATATTCTAATACACTTTTTATGTCAAAGAAAGCCTTACACGCCCATGGCGTCTAATAGTTACGAAATATTAACTTTTGGCTTGAATTTCCCTTTTATGCAGATTATATTGCGTCATCCTTGGCGAGTTATCCCTTGCATGAGTCAAATAGAACGTGTTTTAAACGCGTTTTCCGCAACTAACTGAAACCAAAAGTTTGATATGCTTACAGTCATAAAATCTCATACCAAATTTGATATATTTGATGCATGGGGTTTTGATTCACCGCTTTTACATTTCAAAAAGCAGTCAGTCAACCTGTTCTCGATATTATTTCAAAATTTAAACGTACCTACTCTTCAGATGTTAAATCTGTATGCCGAATTTTATCTACTTATCTCTCCGTTTTATAATTATTATGCTAACTTATATTCCTACAGTCGGACAAACGGATTTCCTCTTAACAGATTTTACTCAAAATTTGAATGAAATCTACAGATTTAGTGTAATTATCATATACCAGATTTCAACCGTTTAGCTCAAAGTGTTTCTAAGCTGTACTCGTCATAGGCTAAATATAGCTTTGAACTCCTTTTCCAACTAGGAGATGGGGCCACGGTGGCCTCGTGGTAAGGTCTCGGCTTCGAAACTAGAAGGCTTCAGGTTCGATACCCGATTCCATAAAAGAACCGTCGTGTAAGTGGTTCTGATGCACGTTAAACGTTTGGGCCAGGCGCCCTCCCACTGGTGTGGTGTGTAGGTACGAGTTCAGATGTCGTCCTCGTCATCTGACCGTGGTTCAAAATTACGAGGTCCGTCCCAAAATTGCCCTGGTGTTGCTTTAAAACGGGACTTTAATGTAACTAAACTAAACCAACTCGGGGATGTCTAAAACTTGGAGATCCGTCACAGTCTCGGGTTCGAATTTTTTTGTCGTATTTTGTATTCGAATTTTTTCTATGTATTTTTTCATTTCGTATAAGAAAAAGTAGAAACACGTCTTCATCAAATAAAACTGACCATGTTTCTCGAATTTAATTATTTTAAACCAATAAACTATTGTCTCAAGAAAATACTTTTCTGTGATTATAGTATTTTCCTTAAAATGACCTATTAAATAGTCAAAGCTTTATAAATATAACTGGCAGTAACCGTACGGCGTTGCCCGTAGTATAGCACCCAAGAAGAAAACTTGTCTAGGTTCCAGCCGATATGATATGAGCATGTTACGCAACATCGAACAAACATAAAATATATTTAGAAATTATCAAAAATAGCTACATAACAATTTTTTATAGAACGAAGCTTTTTGGCATTTAATGTGTTACTGCAAAGATTGGATTTCCTTCCTTTGGACATTTTGAAATTCACTGTTTAAAATGATCCGGAGACAAAGAAACGTACCACATATGCACACCATAGCACTTGCTATTTGCACATGCGCCGTGTGAGGTTTCGCACATGCACGGAATGATTAAAATCGTAAGTATAAAACTGCCTTTATTATTTTTATGTGACTTAAATGTACTAAAACCTTCTCCAGTAAATGCCCCACAAAAGTGTATAAATATCTCCAATATCCGTTAACTATTTCTCGAGTTTTTGTGGTTTAAATAAACAGATTCTTTCGAGAGACTTCAGATATATAGATTCGTTCTGTAGCCATCAAAACATATAATTTCTGTGATTTGTTGAAGAATGGATTTTTTAATGGTTAATGGATCAACATTTGCTAGTTAGTATTCTTATCCTTCTAATTCCGCCAATATCGGTGGCAAAATAAAAGTTGATGCGTAAATCTGGGTAAAAATTTAGATTTCATTTTCTCGGAAGTAGAATAAGGGACTCAAACAACGAAAAATAAAATTACTAAAATTGATTTAAAACGGTTCTCTTTTTAGTTAGAAACGTCTGCCTAACCTTCCTGCTTTAAAAATTAGCTGTTAAGCCTTTGTTAAAACAAAAGCCTAATATGGTTCTATACTTCATTCTTAAAATTAGTTAATTTAATAAAATATATTAAATGTCGCAAAATATTTTCTCCTCAGGCTTACAATTATTAGAGTTAAGCACTGCATCTAGTTAATTCTTACGATTCTCTATTATGTTTAATTAATATAAAATATTAAATGAAAGTTTAAATATATTATAAGAAATGGTTATAGATTTAATTATGGCGTAATGGGCAACTAAGTTTATGATTTATTCTAATCTAGAATTTAGCTTCATGATTAATTATTCTACATTATAATTTTGACTGCAAATTTCTAATAGCAAGCATATCGCAGTACAATAATTATATATAGGAAAATAAGATATTATCTATATCATTTTGGGGAAATGGAAGGTCTTATCTTTTGTGGAATGGTTATACCGTTAGTTTTATTTTTTGCTCTCATCTGAAACATATTCATAGATGGCCCATTCTTCTGAGTAGTAATGCAACTACGAGGCTTGATTGCATCAAAATTCCATCTGGTATTCGAACATGATGAATTTTTTATTTATAAGCGTCAAACATATTTTGGTTAATATGATTTTGAAATATTAGTGGCAAGTGCTGCCACTAATCACTTGGTGCCTTTATCACTTGGTGATAAAATTTTAAAATATCTCAAAACTGGATGTTAGTCTAATAAATATATAACTTTCTTGTCTTTCAGTTTTCTATACAATCTGTTCAATAATACTCAAGTAAATTGTATGAACTTGGCTGAACTGCATGGCCATTATGATTTTTCCTAATTACAAAAAAAGTATTACAAAAGATCCATCGATTCTGGTTGAGTAGATATTTTCTACAGATGAGTTGCATTCTTAACTTTTTTAAATAAAAATTTTTACATTAATATCTAATATAGAAATAGTGATTTTACACTTGATTGTTATTAAAATAGGTGAGTTAAGGAAAAGATTTATGTATTTTGTTACGAATTCAAATCGGTCGTTACTATTCAGTGTCAATTTTGGGGCTCCATAAAGGATGAAGTGTTAAATTATCAGTTGAAGATTTCAATATACTCACAATTAAGCTAAATTTAGTAAATTTCTGAATCAGATTTCAATTAGTTGGAGGAAGTCCCCCAAACACATTCGATGTTATGATGCTTGTGTAATAACCCCATTCGAACTACAAATTAGCAAAGATCGTAATACAATAAACCTTTTCGATACTATTGTTCGGCAAGAGCACGAGTACGCGAATATTTTAACTGACAGTGAGTATATAATGAAGTTTAGTAGAAATCCCTTTCACTGGTTTTACTTCGAAATCGAATTTTTAAAAAAGCATTTGTAAAGTAATAATAAGACCTCAAGCAAACATGATAATTGACTCAACACTTATTTCAATCGAATATGAATTTTTTATGTAGTCTTACAAAAAATATATTCTACAATCGTAGATCAAAAATCTTCTGGCTGGTTTGGAGCTTGAGATAGTCACCATTATTCAAGAAGGGAGTTTCTGCTCAATCGAGCATACTAATAAATTTAGAAAATTCATTCAAATATTTAAACCCTTTATTTTATATATAAATGCATTGAGAAAATCCATATATACTCATTTCAGTATTTTTTACTGTTTACGAGGGCTTGAGTTCAAAGTTTTAGTTTTTGTTACAGAAGGATTCAACTAGATAAACCCGATTCGGGCAACTTTCCGCCAATTTATGAAGTGTGACCAAAAGGTATTGGGACTTCGAACCCTCTCGCATACATACTGAATTTCCAGGAGCTTTGAAAAAAAAATGCATGTATTCTGCTGTTGTTGCATTTTTTATGGTACAGGAAGTCGGATAAAGAATATGCGTCATATTTTTTTCAGAAGACTGTTTATATATGCCTTGAGATTTATGTTAAGTTGTGAGAAGATTTTATGAACAGCACAATAGCATATTCTTTATCCAAACGTTTCTAACGTTTGCCATGAAATCATTGAAAATGCTGACATCCAGAACATTGACAAATAATAAAATATCCCGAATATGCGTTTATGTATGCTTGAAGAACGTCGAATGGATTATCTGAGAAGGAGAGCATTAACTGTGGCTCAGTTTAGTCCATTCTGTTTCAAGACGGGTTAGAAACTACGCTTGTCAGATTTGCTCTCAATAGACTAAAAAGAGGCAGGCCTCGGCTGTATTCGTTCTGCTCAAATGCGATTAATACGATCAAAAGGATTTTTTTTTAATCATCAATAAATCATCATTAGAAATCATCAATAAATCACCATCAGATTATGGTGACCTGACATCCTTTTGAAATTTTATCATCAACTATCTAAATAATATATTATTTCTGTAACGAATCATCTTATGCAGAACCAGTTTTTCAACAACGTGCCAGCTGAAAAACTTGATTTATTGTGTCACACAAGCTGCTCATAGGATAATAGAATCCGATCAAGTAATCCTACGAAACAAGCGCCATTTTACTATTAAGTCATGGTGACTTGATATCCTCCTGAAATTATTTTATTTAAAAAAATAAACTAAATAATACATTGTACGCAATAAATTATCATACTTAAAACCAATTCTTTCAATTAGGTAAAAATAATTTCATATTACATTATAAAAATATTCATTTAATATTCCTTGGCTTTTAAATTCCATTATCTACATACATGTAACTAAATCTTTCATGTGTAAATAATAAATGACGTGAGCCTAATAGACAGCGTTATTTAATGTAATAATTCTACTTAACACACTGCAGAGCATCAAATGAAAATGAGATTACAAGAGAAAAAGAATCGTCAATTGTTTTCTTTCAATCTTTATTTCGTCTTGCAAAAAAATCCATTAACATGCTAAAAATTATTAGCTTCATTTATTTCAAATTCTGCAGAAAATATTTCTAATCTTTTTATGTCAAAATAACTGAAACAATAATGAAAGTTTCGCATCTTATTTAAGACTCAAAAAAAAAAAAAAAACGAAAAAGGAATTAATCAGCTTAGAGCTTAGTTTCTAAATACGGACGTTAATATTTCTCTCTTCTGCATTTGTTTTTTAATTCCCTTTTCTTAGGAACATCTCGGCGTATAATTGTTATCTTGATTAAAAATTCATTTTTTGCAGTGTTTGCGAATTAAAAAGAAAAGTTGAAACGTAATAAATGAGTTTTGGATCCGTTTTTACGAATAAAATATGCAACATATTTCCTCTTCTCTTCAAAATAAATTTTAAAAATAACTTTGCGAGGTTTTGCATCGCTGTAGGAACGTCTGAATAACCCCAAAGCACATCGCTTGTTTCTAATCCGATAAAAAATGCGTTCCTCTTTTATTATTTTTGAGCTCCAGGGACTGGCCAGGACTGGTGTGTTCGGGGTTAGAATTAATGTGCAAGTATCTGCTTAGAGGAAGAGGAGGGAAAAAAATAAGATATATCATTGTAGCTATTTTTGTAGAATTTTTCTCCTTTATTCTGTACCATTAAGCAGGTATCTGCATCAAAAAATTTTTATAGTTCAGGCTTTTTTTTGGGGGGTGGGGGAGGATTCGTAAAAAGTTTTTTTCCCTTTTTTTATAGGAAAATTTAAAAAAAAAACAGCAACCACAGAATGATTCTTTTGAATTATTGTATGATGTCATTTATTTTTGTGATAGTATACTAAGATATTATTTTTTTAAATCTTTATAACGAAATTACATGCATTCCCTAAAGAATTTTAATACTGTTTTCTACTCGTTAGGGAATTAAGAGTATTATTTCTCTTTTTAAATGATATGAAGAATTGGGAAATCCTTACAAGCATTTTGACTCTCACAATTATTTGCCATTTGGCATATAAGCGCATTATTATTTCCAAGTCCCAGTGACTGGCCAGGACCGATGTGTGTTGGGTTAGAATTAATGCGCAAGTATCTGAAGATATATCATTGTAGCCATTATAACGAAATTACATGCATTCCCTAAAGAATTTTAATACTGTTTTCTACTCGTTAGGGAATTAAGAGAATTATTTTAACATTTTTTTTCAGTGATTTAAACAAAAAATACAACAGATAAAATGTACAACAGATTTAATGGAGTACATATTTACAGTAACGCAGCAGAACAGATGTAAGACAAACATAATAAAAAAACACAATATGACTGTTACGATGATGTTAAGTAAAATGAAGTGCCAGCTAGGAACTGTTGGAGTACTTTGAATAACTTCTTAATTAACTTGTCGTTTGAAGAGAGGCACGTTTAACATATTATTGTACTACAAAACTTAAATTTCATATTCAAGTTGTTTTTTAAATGTTGATTCAAACCATAAGCTTTGTGAATAACTTTTCTTTATAATTAGCAAATTACAATAATGATTATTACAAATATAGGAGGCTCTTAAAAATATATTTCCATTTTCTCGCGTAATGATTATTAAATACGAATTTATTCTTTTCGTTCCTTTATTTATCTCCATTTTTGAAAATTCTGTTTTGAACAGTATTCCGTTGTAAATGTGTCAGAAATTCTTCATTTAAAATATGAAAAGCATCCGTTTTTAATTTTATATTGTCTCTTGCACTTTTATCATAAGATTTAATAATTTCTTCCCTCTAAATTTTGCTCCATTGTTTTGAATTATATACTTCATTTTATATTAATATTCACAGCAACCAAATAGAATGACTTTGTCTGTACGATAATCGCCATCAATATGTGGTTCCATCGAATGTCTATCATCTTATACATTTTTTATTGCAACGTGTAGGATAATATGTATAAGGCAGTGTATATAGAGAGTAGCGCAATTTAAGAGGTACTGCAAATATTGGGTTGATGCATAATTATCAGGCGTATTTTGACGTGCAATAAAAATTTACAATATTTTATGAATTTATCAATGAAAATATTCTTTCAGATCTTAAAAACACATATCAATAGCCATACTCATATTCTTCATATTACGCTGCACTTTTTCGAGAAAAAGGCTAGGCAGTCAATTTTCTATCTCAACGAACTTTTTGGTGAGGACAAAATCAGCGAAAGTCTGTGCAGGGAATGGTTTTCGAGTTTCAAATCAGAAGGAACTAGCTTGGAAGGTAAACCAAGGAGAGATCGGCCACCTGATTTCGACTACCAGACACTTTTGGTAACCTTGAAAGGAGACGAAATCTGACCAATAAAATTAATATAGACCATTCAACTACCGTACGGTTATTGAAGTAGATGATAACTGCGCTCCATATTGTACATTTTACCGTTGAATGTTTATATTTCTTTTTTCATAAGCAATAGTGTTCAAGAACGCCTGATAATATCGTTTGAAAACGTCTAATAATTATGTACTAACCTAATATAATAGGACGAATATTCTTCATATTATGTGCTCTGAAACGTAAAAATTTCCAAAATCTAAATATATTTGAAAAGTGTGTTGTCCTAATAATGATTTTTTGAAGCATCTTTTCGTCATCTCTAAGGTATCTGGATTACTCTGTCATCCAGGCTAAGGATGATTTAAGAATAAAGACATTTTAAACTATAACCCTATAATAACTTTTTCTGTTCCTACCAACAAAATTTATCTAAGAAAGCAAATAAAATTTTTCTACAACAAAGCATTTGTTGTCATTTAATCAACCCCTTCGTTTACTTAACATGTTCAAACCAAAAATGGAATTGGAAGTTTGGATTTTTGAAGCATCTAATAAGCAAAAACAAAGAAAACAGTTAATTAAAATTTTGATAGGATAAAAAAATTACGTAACTAACTTAAAAATAATTAAATATGCGAACTAAGATGTGTATTCTAATTAGAAGTTGCATAAATTCGTAGTTTATGGATTTAATATACCATCTTCTTAGGAATTTACATCATCAAATGATGTAAATTCATCAAATGTATTTACATCATGAAATGTAGTAAAACTAAAGAATGAAATTATTAAAGCTTTCTTATAAATTTTAAGTACATCCTTTAATAATTCAATTTTTATCAACAAAAATTAATTTTTGCGTTTTCTTTTCTTTTTTAGTTAAAAATCTCTCGCAGAATATAATATTAGTCAAAGAAATTATTCAAAACAAAATGGAACAGGCATAATCGAAAAATTTGCAAGTGGTGTACGCAGATCGGAAAAAAAATTACACCAGCAAGTTCAACATTCATGAGAATGTTTTCCTGGAAGAATAAAACAATAAACATAAAGAATAAAATACATCCAGTAAACCGTAGTTTCATTCTGAGAGATCCGAACCAGTCTGCGAAATGAGATTTGAAGAAAAGCCCTTTCAAACAATATTTTGATCGAATCGTTATTTTTTTTCCAACCTTCGAAAAGCCAAAGTTATGAAATGCGATTCCTGTCTGCCAGTGGATTCCCGCGGGGCGCTCGAAATCTTATTCGTTTTTAGTTCAGCCTCCTTTCCAGATGGAGATGTTTGCGTTGAACAATCTCGGTATATCAACCTCATGAATGAAGGCTTTCTTGTTGTTATAACTTTGGCAGAAAAGTTTGGCTTGTCTTTAAATTAAATTGCTGAACTGTGCAACTCAGAAATAGAATTATAAGAAATGTTTAATTTTTTTTTTCATTTTGATAAAATATTTTACTTTGAAGAAATGGGATAGTAACAAATAAGACGCAGACAGCACTATTACCATGGTACTTGACAATATGGTTTAAATAAGTTCTAAATAGATCCCATATTTATTATATAAAGTAAAACGTTTTATATATTTGGGAAAACTATTTATCATAACTGACAAAGGCAACAGAATGAATTCAATAGTTGGTCAATAAGTCAATTTAAATAAAAGTATATGTTCCATATTAATGGTCGTTTAAGCAACGTGTGTGATAGTCAGACCAACTGTTAATGTCCATTTCCATGTGTCCAAATGACACGTGTGTAATATCCTGATCAGCTATTAATTTCCAAGCACACGTGGGCTATAGCCAGACCATCTGTTAGTGTCCAATTTCACTTTTGTGATAGTCAAACCAACTGTTTGTATTCAGTAACATGTGTGTCATAGCCAGATAAGCTATTAGTGTCCAAATGATACGTGTGTAATAGCCATATCATCTATTAGTGTTCAGTCGCACACGTGTATGATGCTACCACCTGAGGTTAGTAGTCAGTATCATAATACTCTTTGTGCTATGGTTGATAAATGTAAGCTAGTATGAATATTGTAGTAAACTTCGTATTTCATTGTTATGACTTTGATACATAGTTCTTTTGTATATTCTTAAAAATTATTACACAAAGAAAAATATTATTTTTTTTTGCATTAAATGCATTGATTTTTTTCGTTTTATGTGTATGTTAACACATGTTGAATTATTTCATGAATTTACATAAGGTTTTAAAGCTTAATTCTTCGAAAATATTGTCAGGCATTGTTGGTGTTTGACTTCGCAGACGTATTTCCTTTAAAGTGTTAATGGAAGAAAGCATCTGGATTCTGTCTAGTTTTGAAGAACTAGAACATTCTCAATGAACTAGATTGCGATATTCAAAAATATTATCTATGGTAGAACTATAGTTATCCGAATTGTTTTCAAAAATCAAAAATTCTCTAGTAAAATCAGCTTCTAGAAAAAAAACCGAAGTGATTAATATGATTACAAAAAATATATTATATTTAGTAAGTCTACACAATATATACAAATTTCCTTTCACCAATAATACAAAATATTGTTTAAATTTTTTTAAAAAAATATTTATTAATTTTTTATACTATCTGTATATTTGAGTATTTGATTTGGTCTTTTGGCTTATTCCACAATTAGGTGTATAACTTTATATACATATATAATGTGAGTGTGTGTTACCTACAAAGTTTGAGAATAGGAGCTCTATGAAATATCTTGGTAAATTCTATCAAGGTCTGAATATTCAGAAAGCAAGTAAACTGAAAACCCATGAAAAGGAAATAAATAGTTACCTTATTGATTTATATGTTAAATTATAATCATTTGGGATAGACACGAAACTTACATACAGTAAATTTCCTCTTATTTTGATGGTTTTCAGAAAATTAACCTGTAATAAAAGAAAATACACACAGAATGGTTTATAGATCATCAGCACTGACAGCAAAATAACCAGCTGATTGATATGATCTATAAAGGATATTTAGTACAATATAATATAATTTAAGTAAATAAAAAATAATATTTATATAATTTAAGTAAATAAAGTGCAAATAGTATTTTTATGTCGGTAAATTATTTCTGTAACAGAAAATCCATCCGATGGCTAAACTGTGAAAATAATTCATTTAGAAATTCTGATCTAATTTGAACCATTAAACTGTTCAGAAGGGAGACAGAAAGTTGGTTTAACAGAAAAAACCTCAGTATAGAATTACAATATTTATGGAAAAACTATGTCGTTTAACATTTAACGACATAGTTTTTCCATAACAAAACAAATTAAACGATATAAGTAATAACATACATAAATATCATAATATAAGTAATATTATGCATAAATACAAGAAACGAATAAGAAACATAAATGAGAAAAAGAAGGAAAAAAGATAAATTAAATGAAAGAAAATGAAGTGCTAATAATAAATTAATGAATACAAACGTAAAGCAAGAAGTAGCAGTAAATATATGCATCAGAAGATAATTAAAAAAATTAATAAAACTAATAGAAAAAGTAAGAAATAAGATAAATTCAGATAAAAAAAAATTTCACTTAGAACAAGAAAATAATTCAAATAAAAAAAGCCGGGGAAGGACTTAGTGAGGTTGAACCACTCGGTTGAGTTTTGTTGTCATGTTAATTGAAAAATTTATTTAACGCGTTTAAGAAAGAAAGAGAGAGAATGAGTATTAGGTTTTTGAAGTCCAATTTGTTTTTTTTTTTTGTTTGTGGCCAAAAGATTCGCTTATTTTCCACAAAGTTCTCTTATTCACAAGGGACATTCCAAGAGATTATGCTCAGTTAAATCTTCTATGTGTCTTCAGATACATGCATACCATGAAGAATTCATCGACGACAATAATCGATAATTGTGCTCTATTCTATAAGAAAACATAGATAATAAAATGATCATGGAGAAAGACATCGATTGTAGAAATCAACAAAACATGGAAAAAAGATTTATTCGAATGACTGATTTTTATATATGCGCCTCCAATTTTACAGTTTCCATAAATGGATGGTGTACTTATCAGAATGAATAGGTTTCGAGTCCTAATAATAAATCTAAAATTTCTGCAGTTTCAAGAACTTTTCATTTATTACAAAGTTACCAAGTTTGACACTAAAGTCGAGAATTTTCGACTTGATATCTGTTCACTGTTTATTAGAAATACATATAAATTTCTTTTCCTTGCAATGAGGTTGAAAAGAAACCACTTTTGCAGATTCGTTACAAGAAGTTATAATCAAAGTTCTTTCCTTTTGCTAAGAATTTTTTTTTTCTTCCATGAAATTTTAAATTATCTGAAGGAGTCTAATAGATTTTATCACAGTAGATAATCAAAGTTTATATAATACTATTCTTGTAATTTAAGTTACAACCTTTTACACAAATGCCAAACGACTAGCCTTTAAAAAAAGAACCTTTGATACAGAATGACAAAAAGGAATTTTAAAATTTTTTATTTTTTCTTGATTCTAAATATTTATTTGCTTTTGTTAATAGGAAAGGTCTAAACTTCATTTTATATAGATTTTATTTTTCTTTATAGTTTTTTAATAACACACGAGTATTATTTTCTACACAATTCTATTTTTATACAATGCACATTTTTTAATAAAATTTTTATAATAGCTTCGTTTTGTATTTTGCATATGTAGTATTTGTCATTCTTTATTATGCTATGGAATGTATACATAATATATAAAAATAATTCTCATATTTCATACCTTTCCTTAAAACGGTTAGGAATTCAAAAGAATTCTGATTTTTGTATGCATTTCATATAATATGCATAATTTCTAGATAAATGAAACAAATTTTATATTATCGAAAGTCTATAGCTGAATCATTGAATAAATTTGTAGCAGCAAATAAATAAATAATTTGTGAATATTTATTTCTCCTCTTTTACAGTCGTTTAAAAGACGGTTGACTTCAGGATGCAAAAAAGAAAGTTTATAAAAATATTATATTAAAAAAATAAGAGATAAAATTAGACAAAACTGCATATATTTAATTGAATACTAAAATCATGTTTCAAAATGATATTTAAACAGAGATATTTCAATTTAAAAACATTACAAATTTTAATGAATACAAAATAAAAATTTCGATTGAATAAGGGGCTTTTATCCTCAACAAATGGCTTTGAAAGATGTATTTCAAATGCTCCAATCTTTTTAACTGGCATTAAATGAATGAATTTTTGTATCATTTAACCTTCAGAAATTAATCGTATTCCAATAAAGGGCAGATGTATAATTTTCGAAAATAGTGTTTTTCCCTTTTATCGATAAATCTAAACCATTCATTACAAACAGTAATGCATGAACTGGAAATAATAATTATGCATAATTCAGTAATTATTGGAAAGAGTGGAAAAAAATTATTGCAATTATGCTATGAAAGTGAAAATTTTCTATACCGTAAGAAATACGAAAAAAAGAGTAATAAATATGAAGTAATCATTTTCATTAACTTTAATAATCGTTAATTTTTTTAACCTTTTTTTCATTAAAGAATATGAATTCCCGCTTCTATTGATAGCCAAGAATACAATGATAAATAATTATTTACTTTAAATATATTTCAAAAGAGAATTAAAGCATTCTTTGAATGGCGAATGTTAAATTATAGCTTTTATTTCGGTCCGAATTAAGAATGTATGGATTTTGTTTAAAAATTCTATTCAGCATATCACTAATTAATAAAGCTGAAAGTCATTCTTTGTTGCTATGTTAATTGATTTAAAGATATGGGCAGTAAAATTCTGGATAGCTTGAGGGGTAAGTTCCAAAATAATTTTAGTATTCATAGAATATATTTATATATAAAGTTGCTTTAATGTGATAACAAGATACAGAAAATGTTTTTTATTAATTATAAAATTTATGAAATAGAGTGAACTTTTTAATATTTTCAAAAAAAAATAATTTCGGTATTAAAAAAGATGGTTTTGTTATAGAATCTTTGCAAAGGACATTTATGTGAAAATATGTGATAGGGAGATTAAAAAGTGGCAACAGTTCTTGTTTCAGACAATTCATTCGAAAGATCAGTTTTAGTGTTATCTTACGTATCTTATCTATTATGAACCATTATGAATCTTATCCAATTTATCAATATGAAAATTTAAAGAAATTGCAGTAACAAAAAATTGCACTAACTGTAGGATTTTTACTTCCACGCATAGAAAGTATAGAAAATATATTGCAATCGTCAAAATATTCTTCCAGATTTTGACAAATCTCGAAGTTACAAATTTACCTGAATTTTAAAAATATGTTTCTGTGATTAAGTCTGTTTATACCTCTTCCCGTCTGTGAATACAATACTGATACTTAATATCATGAGGGAATTTAAAAATTGAGCTCAAAATTTGAAATTTGGTTTGTGAAATTTCAACCAAATTTCTAAATTTATATCAAATTTTGTCTGAATTTATATTTTATTGAGAAAGCCTGTTTTGGTTGTTTAAATACGAGTGGATTGAATAACCATAAAACGAAAAAGGCTAGAAATTTAAACCATTATATAGAAGTCTAATATCTAAAATATAGATTCTTAGTCAAAGTTGAAACCAGACCCATACATTATTTTTCTAAATTTTTTTTGAGAAGGTATCTAAAAAATATCTAATGACATAGGCATTGATTCATTAATTAATCTTTCTTCGTCGAATTGCAGGTTACGGTTTTGAAGTTGCTTGATATTTTTCTAGTCATCAATTTTTTGAGATATGCCATTATTTATATACATTGTTTATAATGTAATGCAAAAATTATTTTAGATAGATCTATTTTGAACGGAAGTAAGAACTTGGTGTCAGACAATCACAAATTCAAACCCAATTCCACTAAGAAATCTTCATGCAAACTGGTCTGAAACTCATTAAATATGTTGGGAGAGAAGGTTTCCCTTGTCTGCATGGCACAGAAATTTGGCGAAGGGCTTGCCTATTCAACTATCATCTTTGTCATTTGACCGCAGTTTATAATTTCAATAATCAGTTTCATAGCATTATTCTAGTTGCTCAAATTGGAACTTTAAAGTAAATAAGCTTATTAAAACTGCTGCACCAATGCTCGAGATGGAAAAGATAATGGCATATTTTATTAATTTCTGAAACTAGTTAAAATGACCTAATAGCTAAACATACATGAAAATATTCGAAATTTTTTATATCTTCTGTAATTATACTTTTATAGTAGAAATGCAATCGTTTGTCAGCTTCAAATCAAGAAGCGAGTTTCTAATACCAGTGCAAAGTGACCAATTATACGTTAAAAAAGAAAAGCAAAAAATAACTCACTAGCAGCACCTGCACAACGTTGCCCGAGGCATAACATCCAAGAGGTAAAATTAGTTTTAAATTAGATTGAGAGTGGATTAGTTCTATATCTGTAATTCAATTGCAGTGCGATTTAAAGAAAGACTTACTTTGCTCAATAGAAGACCTTCTTCCCCTAAGTGTGGGCATTCTTTCACTGATAATCGCTAACTGAATTTTTTTTATTATCATATAACAAACCAAGAGGACATTCAACGTGAAATTTAATGATTTCCTTTTTTGAGTATAATGAGGTTCGGATCACTGTTTAAAATCAAATGTAAACAAAGAAATGTGTCACATATACATATCAAAGATATTGCTGTGTATGCGCAGTTTGTGGTTCCGCACATGCGCTGATAAGTATAAAGCACATATACTGCTGTTTTATGCATGCGCGAATCGTAGTAGAAAGATATACTAAAATCACAATTAACAAAACTCATTTTCTTTTATTTTTTAAGAATAATTTGACTTCAATATACTAAAATCTGACTCAATAAATGTCCTACAAATTAGTACAAATATCTTCAATATTAGTTTAGTTTTTCTCGGGTTTTTCTTCTTCGTACAGATGCTTTAGTTTATACTATATATAGATTTCTATTCATTTATAAAGTTAAACAACTTTTTAATTTGATTTTAATATGTATTACATGTAATAATAATTTCATAGAAAATGCTTTGGTATTATTTTGCTAACAAACATAAATTAATTGTGGCTTTTTAAAAAAATACATCTAAAATGTACCATGTGTAAAATAATCTAATCAAGCCGTCTATAAATAATAACTTTTCTCCGCTCACCTTAAATCTGGCGTTTCTGTCAAAAAACTCTACTACCAACCAACCTATGAATATTAGACTTTCTGAATTGAATTTGAATATATACAGTGAGATTAACTGCAATACAATTTTGTATTTAATTAAGACCAAGAAAAATGAAATTCTTTCTTTCTTACATATTTAAAGCAAAATTTAATTATCTCTTTGGTAGTATTAATGATATTGCCAACGAATATTTACCACATTGTCCGTAATTTAATTATAAAATTTTAATAAAAATTGAGATTCAATTCGTAAAATATTTCTTTATTCTGTTTTATTCTTAATTACGATATGAATCTATTTTTTTTTTTTGTACAACTAGCTATGCTTTTTGTTCCCTAATTAATTTTTTTAATATCAGGTACGATGAAATATTAATGAATTTTGTCATCCGGCCACAAAATTTATTACGCGTTGAATATGAAGAGCATAATATAATAGTTTTTGTAAAGAATGAGTGTCTGGATAAAGCAAATCTTATAGTGAGTTACTTTTAAAAGAAAAATAATAGAAGATAGAACTCGTCTGGAATTGTTAAAGAAAATATATCTTGAGAGTTTCAGCATAGCGCGCTTAAATTTTATTTTCTTTGAAAAAAGATTTATGTGAATTAATGAATGCTCATTATTAAAAATCTTTGATAATTACCGTAATTTAAATTTAATGAAAATTTAATATTTTTCCTATATTTTTAGTGGAGATCCATTTTAATATATAATTTTAATTATCAATTTATTCTTATATTCTTGTGTCTAATACGAGATTAAACATCTTAAGCTAACTAATATTGATACACATTTCATTAAAAAAATTACGATTTTAACAAGCTGGAGTGGTCCCCACATAATTAAATTCTCTAATAAAGGTATTACACCAGTGAGCGCTTTGAAATGGCATTGGTATACAGCAATTTATGAAATACTAATTTTAACATGATTATTTTTATTGAATCTATCTTGCGATCCTTGGGGGGGGGATTTATTTGGCAATTACTTCCAGGCTTGTTGGTAATATCTAAAATTCGAATTTGTGTTTTGGACAAAAAATTTCCTGCCAATTAAAATAAAAATTTTACATAGAGCTGCACTTGTAGCCATAAAATTCCATACCAAATTTCATATATTTAAGCCACTTCATTTTTCTGTTATTGCGTTTTAGTTTTCTGTAGTTGCGTTCAGACCAATAAACGGTAAATCCCTTTGTGGATTTGACTCAAAATATCAAAAATGCCAACGCGACTGATATTAAGTCTATGTACCATATTTTATCAATCTAATTTCCTTTGTAGTTATTGTGTTGACTTTTAGTTGGACAACCTTACAGATTCCTTCTGAACCAATTTTGCTCAACATTGAATCGAAATCTACAAATTTTATAGAAAGACCGTGTACAAAATTTTACCAACCTAGCGTAAAACGGTTTTGAGTTATATTTGTCGCAAACATACAGATTAAAGAAGAAAAAAATTAAATGCGTTTTTGAAAATCAGGGTGGAGTAAAATCTTGAATTCGAATTTTTTTGACTATTACTACACTTTGTTTATACACAAGAAAATGAAAAATGACGGTCCGGTAACTATAAAAAATTGCTGTACTAAATATTTTGTTAGGTAACATAATTTGTTAGTAATTCTAAGTCAGTAAATTTACTGTTCACTATTTTTATAATTTTACTTCAAATTCTTCTTAGAATTAATATACAAAGGGTGTTCAAATCAAAAGGAACGAAACAACACTGTGGGTTTAAGTGAGGACTTTATTCAAAGTATTTTGCATTGGCCTGAACCCAACGATCACATTCATTAACGAACAGTAAGATTCCTTGAACCCAGGATTCTTGTCACCGTGATGAGACCCCGTCCTATTCAGCGCCCTAATGTTCGGTGGAGTTGAAGCGCTACTTTTCAGATGTCTTTTCAGAACCATTAACTCCGATGTATATTGTCAGACACTCCGAAGACTACGTAGGTCCATCAAGAACAAAAAGTCGGGACTACTACTAGTGGAGGGTGTGGCTCTGCCCCATGGTAATTTTTGTCCTCATGTCACCAGGGTCACATACGTGGAACTGCCCAAGCTCAAGTTGAAAAATCATGATCCAACGCCCTACAGCCCGGACATGTTACCCTGGGATTTTCATTTGTTTGGTCCCCTGGAAACAAACTGCTGAAAGGGAAGCGCTTAAACACCGACGACGAGCTGAAGGACGCTGTGAAAGACATGATATCATCACAATCACAGGAATTCTGGGAACATGGAATCCTTCGCTAGTTAATCAATGGGATTGTTGCGCTCAGGCTTATTGTATATACTTGGAATAAAGACTTCCACCAATCATACAGTGCCTTTTCGTACCTTTATTATTTGAACACCCTTTCAACATTTTTCTCCATAAGAATTATATTTAAAATAAATTTAATTATGTCCTTGGTTGGATCTATGATATTGCTATAATGATAATTAATTGATTTTACAGTCATGTAGCTAGAAAATTCATTCTGCATAGAATATGAAGAGCATTTTAATTTTTATAGAATATGAATACTAGGATAAAATGTGATCATAATGAATTATCTTTAAAAGAAAAATAATTTGAATTTGAATTTCATTTGGAATTTAATGAATTAAGAAATTTGGAATTAAGAAACGATCCATTATAAAAGATTTACCAGTACTCCTATTAATTTCCTATTCAAAGAAAACCCATTCATGTAAATGTAGCTGAAGATCATTGTTCTGAATCTATAGAAGCTCTAGTGATTTTAATTTAAAGATAATTTAATAATCTTGATATCTTTTTTTTTACTATCTTCTTTTTCCTTCTCCATAAATTATTTTGAATGTCAGATTACTTTTATATTTTCCTGTATAATAATGAGTTAAAATATCCGAACTGTTCTAATTTAGGTATGTAATTTGTTTAAACAAGTTATAAATATTAGAATTTAAAGATATTTGTGTAATCTATATCTATACTTCTAATAAAGCTCAATGTGTGTGTGCGTGTGTGTGTATGTGTGTTTTGGCGCTCTACAGGCCAGACCTTTGGACTTACAGCTACCAAATTTGATACATGTAGGCTTTGGAGGTCGGGAATGTGCACCTTGGAGCCCTTTTTTGAATTTTTAATTACAATTTGAATTAATTAAATTTTAAGTGAAATTTGAAAGTTTTTCCGCTATTACTTCCGAAAATATTATTGCACAAACATGATTTTTATATCAATTTAAAGATTAAAAAATTAGCTCTCTAATGGTATCAGTTTTTTTAATTTATAACATAAGCTTCTATTTTTAACGAATTTTTAAAGAAATATTTTAACCATGTTTTTAGCACGTCACTGGATAAAATAAAAGGAATATAAAATGTGATATTTTCTAAAAAAATAAATGCAAAGCAAAGGATTCTATGATCGTTTGCAATATCTAAATAATTAATTCAATAAATCTTCTTTACGGTAAACCTAATCGAATTTAGACAGGATATGCATTGGAATCCCGACTTAATGGCATATTTCTAATATCGCTTGCAATATCTGTATCATTAATTCAATATTTTTTTTCATTATAAAATGTGATATTTTCTAAAAAAATAAATGCAAAGCTAAGGTTTCTTTAAAATCTGCAAGAGCACGTCAAAGGGAAAACATTAGTTTTTATCACCGCATTGCCATCCTTTTGACGGAAGTTCAAATTAAAAAAAAACCTATCATCGTAAATTAAATCTGAAGAAATGCAACTTTTAGCACATGACTGAATAAATAAAATAAATGAAAAATGTGATATTTTCTTTAAAAAAGGCAAGGCAAAGGATTCTATAATCGTTTGCAATATTTAAATCATTAATTGAATAAATTATCTTTATTTATACAGGATAGAATTTATACTGGGTATGCATTCAAATTCCTTTCCAATGGTCAATTTGAAAAATAATATTAATAGGCATATATGTTGTTTAATACTATTATTTGATCTAAATGAAGTAAATAATTACATTTTATGTAGTTTCAGTCAAACAATGCATTTATGAATGAGTTTTAGATTTCTTCATACTTTGCTCTGTGAGCCATATTTTACAAAATATTTTTATTAATATTTTAAATAAAAGTTGCTACATCAATCAGTCTTCTAAATTAATCATTAAAACTGACTGATTTATAAAATTAAAGAATATTATTAGGAAAACGCGTTCTTTTAGAACTTTCAATCCATCATCTTAAAGAAAATATTAATTTCAGGTCAATCAATGCCCGGAGTGACTTCAAGGCTAATGAATATGTGATTTAATTGAAAATTTTAGAACCCATTACTCATGGCGAACCAGCTGGTCGCCAAAGGCGGCTAGTAATATATAAAACAAATGACTAATTTGAATTTTCGAAGAATAATTTTTTGTGCAATAATGAGTTTAAAAACCTAAACTTCCTTATATATATTTCCTTATTTATATAGATATATATTTCAATTAAACAAGCTATGAGTTTTCGAATGGACAGATATTTGAGTTACAAAATATGTCGATTGATTTGAATTCTTGTCAAATTATTTTCATGTATAATAATGACATACCTTAGCCTTTCTAATAGAGATGTATATTTAATTTTAAAAATGCACAGTTCTTTGAATACAATGATAAAAAAAAAACTACACATTGGTATCTCATAATTAATTTATAGTTTTAAGTCGCTAAATTTATATGTGGAATAATTAACAATTTTCACTCAAAATATACTTATAACTTCTATTGCTAAAATTTCCATGGCTTATCTAACTAAATTTTCAAGCCTTGCTATTATTTTCCATTAAATGATAACCACGAGTACTAACTGAATGTTTTTTGAAATTTTCAACAAAGGAGTATCTGTCTACATGCGAAAACAAATTTTTGAAGAAATAAAACCCTCTTCAGTTATCAATTTTAGTTTATTTTCTAAGTTTTATGTAACTTGCAACTGGGTCAAATGGAGAAATTTAGGTAAACATTTGAGAAAAGTGATGTAAATTGCAAAACACCCAAGCAGAAAATTTTAATATTTTCAAATTCTTTTTCTATAGAACATATTTACAGCTTTAGTAAAGGCAATGAACTAAGATGTTAGAAATATCTGCAATTGCAAGAAGTTTCAAAATTTATCAAAATTCATTACATATAAAAAACATTAAGCAGCTTTAAATTAAAAACTATTCATCAGAAAACTAGGATCCTAGTTCTTTGCTTTCAGGATAATGTAGATAAATTGTAAAAAAAGTTTCATGGAAAAATGCTCACAATTTTTTGAGATATCACGTTTTGGATATCAAAATTTTTACAAAATAGAAGTTCCAGAAAAAAATGCATTTAAAGTTTTTATTTACTTTTAATGAAAAATATCTTTATCTATTATTAATGTGTACTACAATTGTGGGATAAATCTTTTTGTTCACAATTTGATCAGTTTTTTTAATAGCTTTTAATTTTTTTCTGACAATTTTTGTTGCACTTAAAGGTTGACATTTTTTTGTTGCAATTCTTTCTAATCGAGAGAAAAAAAAAGTCTGTTAGTGTATAATCCCCTGGAGTTATTCTCAGTTCCGAAAAAAATGTCAGAAGATCATAAAATCTTTCATTAAAATTATTATAGATACTGATGCGCCTAAGCATAAACTCTGTAGCTCGAGAAATGTACTTCTTGGTACAATCGTCCACAAAAAAGTATTGAAGCTTTCCTTAGAATTTTGAGTCTTATAAGCATCTTTTCAGTAAGCGTGGATCACACAGCTGGTTGGTAGGAAGGCTTAATGATTTTGATGATGTTTTGTGGAGGACATGTATTATTCTCCTTGAACCATGACTGCGAATTTAGCAATTTCTTTTTACAGCAAGTTTTGTGTTTCGGATATAATGCGCCAACAGAAGTTGCAGTTTGTATGGTAGAAGAATTTCTATTTGCATAAAACTTCGTTTCTTACCTCAGTGAATATTTTTTCTACTCATTTAAAACCCTTGCTAAACACACACACACACACAATATGTATATATATATATATATATGTATATTCAGATCGGTTGAAGTGTAGCACGGTGTGCCCCCGAGTTTCTTGCCAATATGGCAATCCAACGGAACTTTCTTACTTTAACCCTAATTCTGTTTTGTTTACTACTTTTTACAATAGTTGAGTTGTTCATGAACTACAACTGTTTTATAATAAACTTAATATTTAAAATATCGATTTCAGATGATTTAAATTTTGTTTATTAATTGAAAATTTACTATACAAAAAAGTTTCGAATAAAATTAATATTAATTAAAATAACATTTATTTCATTTTTAGTGCTAATATTTACAAATTTGTTTTTCGTTTTCCCATTTCTAATAATCACTAAGCGAATTTGGAAATCATCTGAAATCGTAATTCATGAAATCGTCTGCGTTTTCTTATTAAAAGATGCCTTCCGTGGAATTAATCACAGTTCTCGTAATTCTTTTGGTGCTCCAACATTTGGTTCCCTCGAAATATTATTATGTCTGCAATCGTACAGAAGTGGATGTCTGGTAGTTGGGATAGTAGGCACTACATCGAACACAGTGAATTGATGAAGGTTGAGTGGAATATACCTTTTTTTATGAGATGATGAGGCTTGGAAAGAATGCTTTGAGTGCAATGAAGCGTTGAGTGTTTATGAAAAGATTAAATAAAACACGTAAGTACATTAAATATTAAAAATTCTGTATAGTATTCGTTCCTATAACATCTTTTATTCTTACTGGTAATATTATTCCTTAATCCACACCGTCCATCTGTTCAAGCCAATCAATCTGTCCACCTGCGAAGCTATTGCATTCCCGCTCCCTAGGAAAGCTAAGCCCTAGGATGTTTTTTTATAGTTAAAAAATACTGCCCGGGGCCTTCTACAGATGCCTTCGGCATCTCAAATAAGGATCATTAGTTAAACATTCTAAATAAAAAGGCTGGAAATGGCAACAGTAACTGTTCCGAAATGAAAACAGTTTGTTTATTTATTCCACCATCTTTGTTGGCGACTTGGCATCCTGGGCGCTACAAGGGGCACACTATTCTACACTTTTACCTTCAGGTCAGACTAAGCAATATTCACTTGAGAAAACAAAGAAAATAAATATACAAAATGAGGCGAGTAGATGTTTTCAAAACGTAAACAATGCTTGAGAAACAGTTGTTGCCACCCTTCTCTCTATATATAAAAAGTTGAAAACTAATTCAAATTTATTTGGCTTCCTTATAGAAATATTATAAATTGAAATAATAAATTAATTTAAGAATTAATGCGCGTATATTTGAAAAAACGATGAAAAGTATCCGGCTTCCTGTAAGCCCTTCTGGTTTTATTTTGGATTACTTTGAATTGCATAAATCTTCAATTCTCCATTTCTGGTCGAAAAATAAACATATGTTTAGAAAGCTTAATAAATGTACCTTAAATTGAAAAAAAATAAACAATTGGGGATTTTGACCAGAAATGGTCTTTTAGAAGTGGGCAGATACCTTAATCGAATTAGAAACTATTCAGTTAAATTATCTAAAAATAGTACTTGATTGAGGAAAAATTATAATTGCAAATAATACAAACTTATGGAAGCAATATAACAATGTTTGAGAACTGTTAGAGATTTATATAGAAGATAAAAAATTTCAAAATTTATTTTATATTTCTACTTATAGGCGTATACTGCAGTAACGTTTGCAGCATTTTCAGAATAATTTAAGGTATTTACATTCCATCCTTAGGCATTGAAGTAAAAAAAAACAACGATTTGAATTTTTTATAATAATCAATTTTTGTAGAATTCTTAGTTTTGAAATTTTTGACACTTTATTTTCGCCAATTTCGTATATGAGAAAGTAAGAATAATAAGGATTTTTAATCCCAACTTTTATGGGACATTTAGCAATATTTATGAACTTAAGAATTTTGATAAAAAGGCAATGTGACATATATTGTTAGTTAAAGCAACTTTGAAGCTCCCGTAATTTCGCCATTTCTTGTCTTTCTGGGGGAATTTTTGTAAATTGTGACGCTTGAAATAAAAATTTTCGAAGTCACTCTAGTCATAAATAGCAATTTGTTACAAAAGCCCGTTTTGACGATATTGGTGATTCGGTATGCAATAAAATTGAATATAACAGCAAAAATATATGCAAATTGTTTTGCCATTTTGCATAACTTAGAAGTATTGAGATTAACTAAGAAATTCATCGTTATTAAGGGAATAAAGTTTAAGATTCGAATAAGGTTTCTTTTTATAATAAAACTATCAGTTTATAGTTTACCTGGAAACGCAATGAAAATAGTTTTTCTTTTATGTTTTTGATAAGCAAAGAAAGGAAAAAAAGATAAGTTAAATTTATTTTCGTAAGAAGAAAAAAAAAATATCGCAAGATATTTGTTTTTAGCATAGAAACTCAAAGAAACGATAAAATTTTTGAGTAAAAATTGAAAAAAAAAAAGATTAATGGGATTTTGCATTAAAAAATATCAAAACAATGTATTTTTTCTCTTACATTAATATTCAAAGAAGAATATTTGTTTAGTGATTTTGGTAAAGGTTTGAAACAAAAAAGATAGGCTCATATTTGTTTTGCTAGAAGAAAGAAAATATTATAAAAATGCATTTCTGTTTATGTAATTTCAATAAAGAGTATTTGCTAAGTAATATTTTATGTAAATGTGGAAATGAAGTTGAATGTATGTTTTTTTTAATGGAAAAAGCATATATATAACTGTGGTATTTTTATTTCTATTCTTTACTTTTTCATATACGTACTATACAAAGAGAAAATTCTGCAATTGTTGAAAAGTTAAGTTGGTAGTAAAAATTTGAGACTTTGAGGAATCTCCATGTTTTAGCTCTGTTCAAAAAATTATTGGAATTATATCTGTCTGTCTGCGTTCACTGCAACCATGAAACCCCTGCTTTGTGATAGACGGTTGAATTTTAATCATGAACTTAATACTTAATTTTTACACATTCGAATAATAAATTTGATTTTCAAATATCAAATTTTGAGCAGGATTCATTCAGAGGAAATTTGACTGCCATGTTGTTCAAATGTGAGTAAGCAAGACAGCTACAAACCGTATAGAGCTACATGAAAAAAATAGTACAAGTTTAATGCACAAAACCGTTGATTATTTGTTGTTTGATTGTATCAAATTTGGCTCAAAATCCATATAAGGTTGGCTATTTGTTGATCTGCATTTTTGCATGCTGTTAAACGTGACAGTTAACTTGAAAATTTATGTCAATAAAATTTGATCCGTTATTTTAGTATCAAAAACATTTAGATTCTTCTTTAATTTGAAACGGAATCTATAACAGGGTTGACTGTCAGTTGTTCTTCCTCATGCATATAACACAATAACTAAAAAACCCAAAGAATAAAATCAATTAGCAATTGATTGGTCAAAGATTGCTTGTTAGAGTTACGTCAAAGATCAATAAATCAGTAGAATTACTTGCAATTAATCAGGCTGTTTTGGTCTGATGTTATGGTTCTGTCTTCTGGACACTAGGATTCCAAGTTCAAGACCCGATTCCACAGAAAAACCGTCATATAAACGGATCTGGTTCACTTTGACTTTAAATACGTCGGGCACAAATGTCTATCCGTTGGTGCGATGCGAAAATTTGAAGAGGGAAGGGATAGTTCGTTTGATGTAATTTCATCTGAATGCGGTTCAAAATTACGAGGTCATTAACATAATAATCTTAGTGAATGTGTGTTTTTCAATCGCGACGTCAATATAACTGAATAACCTCACCATACTCATTATGTGTAGAACTCAACTAAAAACCTAAGCACTCGCGGCATGTCCGAGGTCCATAATTTTATGCAGGTGAGTGAGATGGAATATCACTTTAATTGTTGCGAATGCGAGCCCATTTCAAGAAGACCAATTATATTAATTTTTAGAATCTGAATTCAAAATGAGTACTTATTTTGTGGTCTGTGTGGAACGAGAAAGAGAAGCGTGTAGGGGTTTTGAATATAATTAAAAAAAAACAAAACGTTATGCCAATTTATTTTTAATTGAATTCAACAAAAAAAATGTATTTTATTATTAGAAAAGTTTTGCCAATGTATTTTTCAAATAAAATTTAACAAAAAAATATTACTTGTTTCTTTTTATGTGAATAGTAAGAAATATAGACACTCTTTGAGTTAATTTACATTGATAACAAAACTGCAAACACAGAAACACAAAGAAAGAAACCAAGAATAGAGTAAAGAATAATATTCACTTTTATTAATGTCGGTGAAGCTGCGATTACAAAGTGAGCTTAAGAATAGGTATTTATTTATTTATCCTTTTTTTTTTTGGCACGAATCCAATTCTGAGAGTGATCCGCTACAAGTACACGCCCGAAATGTGTCATAGAAGAAGAAAAATTCAGTATAGTACAGATATATCACAGTTGACACTCGAAACGATAGTTAAGGCCTTTTGTCCGCAAATATGTCTTCCTGTTGCTAGTTCTCTACTAGAAGCTAATCTTCTTAACCTCGTTCAGCAATGACACGTGGAAAAAAAAGCAAAGTACACGTTTCTGGACACAATACATGGAACGCCCTTTCTTATTTGGTGAGTAATAAACTAACAAAGTGGTGCTTATTTTTTTATTTAGTTCTAGACGACAAAGAAATTTGGAACTCTTGTTTTAGTGCTAGACGTTGGTCGCAAATCACTTTATCCTGAAGGGCAGACGGACAATATAGTTCCAGGCAGTGCTTTGATTGTATCATTGTAATAAAATTTCTGTTTTCATTTTTCAAATTTATTCTTTTATCTTAGAATGTGGAAATTGTTTTATGATATTTTCTGAAACTATAGCGGAAAATGTGAAATTTAGTTTAAGTTTTATTAAAAATTAAATTTTTTTAATCGCTCTGAGTTGCAAATTTTTGATTTTCCAGGTATATATGTAAACTTTGTAGCTGTAAGTCGAATGATCTGCTTGTAGAGCGCTGACACACACTTTTATTGTAAATATAGATAAAACGCGTTTAATATTACCGTTTTTTTGGATCGGACTGACCAAATCTAATACATATGCCATTGAACAAACCAAACCAAATCAAAATTATCAGTACTTATCAAAAGTACTATTGAAATATCAGATTCTTTTTCGATATCTTTTGCCAATCGCAGTATCAAATATGTAACCCATTAAAGAGAAATAAAAAATTATCCATTATAAACATAAATAAATAAAATTATAATAGGATAACTTAAAGCATGATGTTTTATTAAAATGGTTAAAACTGAGCAAAATGATATAAAGATGCACTGGCAATTTCTAATAAAAGGAAAGTTTGCATGGCCTTACTGTAATAATTACTATTGTACTTTCCGAGGCATCATACAAAATTCAAATATTGACCTGTATTTTTAAATTCTAGGATTGGAGGTACATGAGGTACAAATAAAATGCGAAATTCATTTAAAAACAATAACTATATACTATAAATTTCAACAATTTATTTATATATTCGGGGGTGATAAAACATTTGTTCATGAAATAAAGAAATTAGGGAGGAAGGGGGAGAAAAGGAGAAAATACTGAATAAAATTATTGTAAACTTGTATTTAAAGAATATAATTAAATAAATAAAGGTTCATTCTAATAATTATATACTTAACTTTTTACATATAAATTCTGCTTTAAAGGTTTTTATATACTTTGATTTTTTGTGATTGTGTGAAAAATATATTTATTTACTAACTATTATTAACTACATCTTTACTAACAAGAAATTCAAACGTTTTATATAGTTAAATATTTGCTCCCGATGACAATATAATATTTTGATATTATCGGAGTTCTTATTTTACCATTTAATATATTAATTTTTTTTAAATGTGATTTCATAGTGATGATGTCTTTTAGAAATTAATTTCAGGAATAATCATTTTTAGATTTCATACTACTTGTAACTATGAATATTATTAAAAACTGAGAAACTTTCAACTAAAAAAAAATAGAAATCAAAAAGTTTTAAACCCCTTTTTTATTTACAGATAGCTGTCAAATTATTTTAATCAAGGAAAATAATCAATATAATTTGACAAACTTTTGAAACTTATTCACCTGAAAAGTATTAGCCTATTATCATATTGGAGGACTTAAGAAACGAAAAATGTTTAGATGAAATCAATTACCATTTCTATTGAAAAAGTATTAATATCATTTCAAAATTAGAATTCCTAAAGCATAAAATTACTAAAAAAATTAGGATGAATAATTAAAGAAACCTACGGAATTAATCAAAATATTAGGTAACTTAAAAATAAATACTTTATTAAAAATAAAATTTCAAAATATATCTCATAAATACATGTTTCTATAAGTTGTAGACGTCAGAAAGGAAACTTATGATGCAAGTCTAAGCAAAACTTTGCATAGCAATTTCTTCAAAAACTTATTATTAATGGATAATTAAAAAAATAATAATATATTCCATGTGTCATTGCTTTCGAGGAGGAAGTCATTTCCAAGGTTTTGACTCTACATTTTGTCATAATGCAATATATTATTATAATAATAATTCTATAATCTTCGAATACCGGAAGTAATGCAATAGCATAATATTGAATACAATAATTTTCTTTCTAATTTTTATCGCATCAAAATTTTTCATCTTGAATTTCTTTGAATAGTTTAGTATTAGAAATATAAAAACTTACAAATATTGATTCATATTTTTAATATGAAATTAAATTCTGAAAATTCAAAGAAAGTGATTATCGAAACCATTTTAAGTGATTTTAAATTTTGAGATACAATTTTTAGAAAAAAAGCCTTTTTATTCCTCCCCCCTTTAATATTGTAAATTTCATTGGGATCAAACACGTGATTTTGTTCATATTTTCTTCTCATTGAACAAATATTGTAGAGTTGCTAATAAAGTGTATTAAAAATGTTTTAATATTGCTTCAAAAACAAAAAAAAAAAAGGAATTCAACTTATTAGAAGATTTAACAGCTTTAGAATACAACTTATTCTTATCGTCCAAATCAAGAATTTATAAATACTATAGTTTAATGCAAAATATTTTAAATATATAATAAGCTTAACATTCCATAACAAAAATAAATGTGAAGGGAATGTAATATGAAATCTTTTTCTAAATGTATGTTTAGTGAAAAAAAAATCATAAACTGAAAATTTTAGATCAGATTACTTAATCGATATTTAAACAATATAAACCTTCCATTTTTTTGAAACCACAATATCGAATTTCCATTCATAAACTTTCAGCAAATAATTTTTTTTCATTAATAGTTCTTATGTGTTGCTTTCTAAATATATTACTATTTGGTCAAATCCCGCGTTATCCTACCACAACCTTCTGAACCTAAAAAGAAATTGCTCTGTATTTTTTTTTTACTAGTTTGTAATATAATGGAAGCTTATGGTAATTCTTCATCTTAGAGCTATATTCCATCGTTCTTCGAATTTATAAAATAGATCGTCGTTCTAAAATAACACCATCACACATCGTTCGGAAAGATAATATATCATCATCGTGTAAGGCGTGTGAAAAATGACAAAGAGAAAAAAGGTTACGATGGTGACCAAAATGGTGAGCAGTTTTTGAGATTTTTTTTTTTGCTTTGCTTGTCAACAATAACTAATGCAATGCTTAGTCATTTTAATTGCAATTATGTGTACACCAGTTAATCGATAAATTTTTTCTATATTTGTTTATAATCATTAAATAACAACAGTCAAGAAAATATAAAAATTTAAAGACTTTTCTAGATAAGAATAAGATAAAGATAATTTAAAGATAAAGATAAAATTATGTGTCATCCAAATAATAAAAGATGATGAACGATATTATTCTATGTTATTCAATATCATATGACATTTTACTACATAATATTTTATACCATAATGAAATATTGTATGTTTTCCAACATTAAATAATATTGTACTACTTTGCAAGATATATAGCATTGCGGTCAGTGCTCTATACCATGTGATATTGTAATTTTCGAGATTTTTCAACGTTAAAATTACGCTATTTTACATGCGATATTACAAAATTTTGTATAATATTATACTATGTCGTTCAATATTCTTTGTTCAATTACGATAAAAAATTTCTTTTTCCTGTGGAACGCAAAAATCATTAAAAAGCGTAGAAGTCAATTTAAAAAAATACAATAAGTCACCCTATTACCACAGAACGAAACCACATAAGCGAAGATTACGTGGAAGTCAACTGTATGTTCATTTTACTTGCAACACAAATTAAAATCTGAGAAATTCAATATTTTTTTAAATTAGGAAAACAAAGGAGAATTTCAAAATAGTTGTAAAATTATATGGAAGCAAAATTTCTTTCCAGCTATCGAAAGCTATTTTCGAAATTTGCAAAATTGTACAAATTCTAGTTGATTCAAATTATTATTACAGTATTGCTTTGCAATAAAAAATTATAAAAAAGTTTACGGAATTAAGAATTTTTAATTAATTGCAATTTAGAAGTTTTTGAATTATAACCTCGTCTCTATATTCTGGTGATGTTATTTTGTTTCTCCCTTCGGGCTGAATTTGCAAATCAATTTCGTCTCATACAATGCTTAGTCAAATTACTCCCATTGGATCGCCCGTAGACGTTTAGCAACAACAAAACAAAAGACAACAACAAAAAAGAGAATGAGTAAATAAAATGTATACATTCTGAAATACCATTCCACAAAATAGTAAAATCGAAGCTGAAAACACTAGAAATTGCAAAAACAGTCACAATTTTGGTCACCACTCCACATGTGAATTGGAATAAGATGCAAAACACGTCACAGCGGAAGAAGTCACTTCCATACACTTTCGGCTACAATACGATAGAAATTCACAAAATATGTTGTAACCGTGCAGTGTTCGAAAGTTGACTGGGGAAAGCAATACGGATGTGTAGAAAAAGAAGTCAGCCACCAATTCCGTGAATGCAGTGGAATATGAAGATGCCACCAAAAATGTTATATACCCATGCAGATACAATGATAATCAATAGTTAAGGTGAACAACCTGTTTTTCTTCATGTAGGATATGAATTATCTTTTTTTTGTGTGAAACTGATTTAGAAAGAGCATAAGATAGTCTGAAATCACTATAGTATGGATTTGCGAAACACACTTTTGCACATGTGTGTTCGCCTTGTGTGAAACTTTGAAATGAAGATGATTGTGGGAGATGGGCTGCATGTAAAGTTTCCGTCCCATTCCCAAAGACAGTTTTAAAACTATACAAGTCCAAGTTTTGTTGAAAGTCTTTTGACATTGTCCATCACAGTAAATCGAAATTTGATAGATCTTCAGCGAGACACACTTTTCAGAAAGTTTATAACAGAAAGTGATTATAGGTGCATGTGATTTTAGGAAATTCACAACATTTTGACATACATTGAATTTTTTTTTAAATATCGATTGTAATTGATTGTATTTACACACACATAAACTTGGTTGCATATCATAATAGAAAGAATGCAAAATATTTAATTAATTTTGTTACTTTTAGCACCAATAGAGTAGCAGCATTTTGTATTTAATATTCCCTTTTGTCTAATATATTACAATCGTCACTACTTAATGTTTTGTATTATAATGGATAATATGTGTGCATATTTTTAATTTATTCCTAATGCAGCAGATTACTTTTTACATATACCTTGATTGCCGATAAGAATTTTTCTTTTAAATTCTTAAGTTTTTAAAGATTTGTCTAAAAAACCTTTTCAAATGTGAATGAAATATTCAAATATAGTTTTTGAATCAGAATGCAAAATTTATTTGATGAATCATTTCTTTTCGCTTCGTATTACTATATAATGGGCAATCTCATGAAAACACTCTGGAATATGTTGATTCGTTTATATAATGCCTTTTGTTTATTAAGTGTGAGAATTTTATAAAATCATTATACCTTGAAAGTCTGAATGAGAATATCGATTATATAATGGATTCCAACCATCACTTCCGCAGATTCGGAATGATCCTCCTAAGGAAAGTATTCTAAAAAGTCTATATTGGAACTTTTTTTTTCATTTTTTTCTACTGCTGTATAGAAACTTACTTTTCTTTTCATTGCATTAATCCGATTTGTATTCTTTTTCTTGTTTACTATTCTCATATTTATGATCATGGAGCCTATTAAATATATTTTATCCCATTACAATAAATCAATCTTTTGCTAAGGGACCATCTACCATAGATCACCAAACAATTTTGCTCAAATTAACCCTCTGTGTGAATCAACATTGATTTTTTTTTTTTTTTTTTTTTTTTTTTGCGTAGACAATTCATGACCCTCAAAACTATCATGTAAAGCTCATCGACCAGAAAGATTTGAATGAAATAAATTCTTCACCAATATAAACTCACGCTGAAGATCTTGTAAAGCTGATTAATGATATTCGGAACAGCTTGTAAATTTTTTCAACCAAAACCCATTATGAACAGAATGAATTCAAGCAGATAAATCCATGCTTCACGACTTTTCCAAGGTAATCCATGGCTTTCAATCTATCTTATGAAGTTCTTCAACCAGAAGCCCTGAAGAAGGATCTCGGTGGATGTGCTAAGATATACCTCTTTCCGAACCTCAGAAAGATTCCGTCAAAGTTAAGTCCACAAATTCGCCTCAGAGGACGGATCCGAAAACTTCAACTGTCTTGTGAAGAAGAGTTCTGAGGAAGGCAGGAAGGTACTTCACTCATAGAAAGCTCTCGGGGGAAGAACACGTAGGGGGTTGGTCAGCTGACGGGGTGGGAAGCTGCCATGTGGCCGAAGACACTCTCCGAGTCTTGCTTCAGAATGTTTCTGACCACCTGCAGGTGCTGTCGGATATATGGCACTGTCGGGTGAAGAGACAAGGTGTGGGTGAGGCATCGCTCTGCCATGGCGAAATCTTGACGCTCAAAGTGAAGAACGCAAAGATTGTGGAGAGCCTTTTGGTTCTCTGGGTCGATCTTTAAGACTTTCCGGTAGCACTGGAAAAAAATAATGATAAAATTAAAGGAGTAATTATGAAAGTCCTTTCTTTAAATGCATATTAATGTGCTAAAAGATATTCATAAATTGCTCTCATAAAACAAGAGGATGGGGAAGACGGAGGCTGGTACTTCGTAGAAAGGTCTAGCTCTTAATAATCTCTTATTGACTGGTGTGTTATACATTGTCGTTTTTCATTATTTAGAGGAAAATAATGATTAGATGATTTAGATGCTAACGATTCATATGTGTCTAGATTATAAAATCCTGTAAATTCAAGTAAATATTTAGTTACAGGCCATCGAATCTACCATAACTCAGTTCATATAAGAGTTTGTGATGACGATTCACTCTTTAAAATAACGTGCCCTAGAAAACTTACTTTCATTACAGTTGTTTGACCAAGTGGAGCTGAATTATTAATGATGCCGTTCTAGAACTATTCGTAAACTACAATGTAATATTCAAGACATATTTATTGTTGTTTCTTACACCTTTTTACTTTTTAATGCAAAAGCTGAGATAACTATCTCGTATAGAAATTCAGAACGTGAAAAAAGTGAAAAAAAAAACTACTGTACAGATATGTTAATATTAGGTTAGCGTTATCTGTTAATTCTATATCATTATAATTACTTCTAATCTGAATGTTTTCGAGAGATTATTTTATTATACGTATACATCTTAATCTATATAAAACTGACGAATGGATATATTTGCCAATGTTTATCTAAAATCGGCATCGATAATGTAATTATCTTTTATTTATTCATTGCCTAGGATTATAATTTTGTAATATTTTGCTCATTGGAAAGTATATGATACCGGTTTTATACAGACAATGATTTCAGCAGGTTTTGGTGTATCGCTAACAATCTTAATAGTAAATTATTTAATAAGACGCAACACAGTGTTGATGAACAGTATAAATTTGATTGTAGGAATATGATTAAAAATTATTCAGGGCATTTCATATTTAAAATTTCAAAAAGAGGATGATGCCTTAGTCATTCAAATAAATAAAAATATTCAATAGATTTTGCTTTCTGAATATTTATCTTGCTTGTTTGAATTTCTTAACACATTGACAGCCGGCACCACGAAAATGCGGATTTCTGAGTTTGTTGCTTGAGCCTCAGCCCCACCATGATGTGGAATTTTCTTTACTTATGAGTGTCTTGCACATCGAATTGTATTTTTTTTTCTATAATTATAAATTTCGATTTTGTTTCTATTTTTAATTACCGGTAAAATGTAAGTGGCCGATATGTTGCCGGCGCTCAGCCTTTAAATGTTTCTTAGGTCGCTGGCTGTAAATGTGTTAATTGCTCGTTGGTTATAATACGCACAGAAGTTTTTATAATATGCTCAGCAGTTTTTATTCTTCTAAAAAACATCTTTTCCTTGAAGTTTTCAGATTATGAGGGTTCAATTTTTGGATAGAAATCAGGTTTCTCACATTAAAAAAATCCAGTTGGAATCTCTGCCTGAAGGTAACCCTTGACTAAATATTCCAAGTTATATTCTTTTATTTTTTTTTCATTCAAATTCCCGTCTTTTCAATTTTATATCCATTTACTTACTATTTCCATGTGCTTGAGTACATTAACTTTCACTTGTTTAGATATTTTATCAAACTCTTAAACTACATACCAGTTTTGTTCGCGAAGATATTATAATTAAAAAAACTTTCTTCTTATGATATTTATTTATTTTATGGAAAATCTAAAATCAAAGAAAAATCTTATGAAAGCAATTTCTTCTAAATCATTTATTTAACATCCACAAACGTTTCTTGCCTTTACTTCTACTTTCAATTCAAGAGATCAATACGTTTATCTTATATTCACATACCCTTTACATTCAGGGATTTCCGATAAAAGAAACAATCTTAAAAAAAAAAAAAAGAAAGGAACTAAACATTTCTTTCTGGGTTTCTTCATAAAATAAAACGACCACGATCGCTGGAAAAAAATGGCGACATCGAATGCGTATTCACTGAAACTACTGCACTGAAAAGTTTTAACCTCTCCTATCCAACTGCCTTTTATTCGGCGCAGTTCCCAAATAGAGTGGTTATTCCTTTTTCTGGAGGTTATAGAAATCCACTTGCTTCGACCATTTGTCGTTGCTATAGACGGTTGAAACGGAGCGGAACACCGAGACATGACCAAAAGAAAGCGAACCATCCGAGCGAAGGAAAGAAGAAAAAAGTAAGAACATGGAAGAAGAAAATTACCTCTTCGGCGACATCCAGGTTCTTCAGGTGATTGACATTGATATCGGCCAATAGGATAAGTCCGTTGATGTGACCTGGGTGGTGCTGAAAAGGAAGAATTAATCTGTAAGGTATTGCTTGACAAGTTTTAATTAGTGGATGGAAAGTTTTTGGGTGAAAGAAAAACACGGACCCGAAGATGTCTGGTGAAGTATGGATTACAGGGGTTCGGGTTCTCGAAGAAGATTAAAAAAGTATTTCGCGAGCTTCTTAGAAAATAATTAAACAGAGAATCAATGTGGTAAAGTGACTTTTAGCAATTTTCATAATATTCAATATTCCCCAATAATTCGTTTATTTTTGTGCTAATTAATATTTTTATTTTGATCTAAAGCAATAGATTTTAATGATTTTTTTTTTAAATTTAGCTCTAGATGACAACGAAAATTAGAGCTTTTTTCTTTTCTTTTTTTTACTAAATTTTGGTCATAAACTACTTTATCCTGAATAACAGTCGGGCAATAAAATTTTAGATGGTGTTTTGCCTTTATCACTGTAATAAAATTCCTGATTATATTCTTCAAATTTATTCTTTTATTTTAGTATCTGTAAAAAAGAATAAAATTCTTTTTAAGCAATGGTATTTTTGGAAGCTAAAGCGTAAAGCGATACAATTTGATTTAATTTGTAATTAACTAAAATTATAATTAAAAGTAGAAAAAAAAATCACTCAGACGTTCACTTCTTCAACCTTCAAGATATATTTGTGACAAATTTAGAAGCTGTAAGTCAAATTTTTCTGACCTATAGACGCCAACACGTACATTCCCCTTTATTATATTGCTGTTACTTATGGCACTTTACAAGCCCGCTAAGAGAAAACTGTCAGTGACTTAAACCGAAATGATTATCTTTTGTTTGTTCAGTAGCACCAACTCCAGCCAGGAGTGCGACTCGACTACTTTCATGCATCACATTCGCTTTCACAACCCCTTTTTACAAGAGAGTCACATTCACACTACCCAAAAATAGAACACAGAATAACAACCATGCCCTAACCGGGACTCGAACTTTGGACGCAAAGATCACGGGGAAGACAAGCTACTCCTTTGTCAGGACGCTGGTCATCTTTATTATAAAGATAACGCGTGTTTAATAATATTGTGTGTTTGTTTCAGATTGGTTAAATTCAACTTGCATATCATAAAAAAACCCAATAAACCTCATCAGAATTGTCAATATCATTATTTATAAAAAATGCCCTTTTAGGGACCCATTTAGTTTTGTGTAGTGTTATAAAGGAAGAATTAATCTGTAAGGTATTGCTTGACAAGTTTTAATTAGTGGGTGGAAAGTTTTCGAGAGAAAGAAAAATGTGGGCCCGAAGATGTCTGATGAAGTATGAATTACAGGGTTTTGAGTTCTCGAAGATTAAAAAAAATGCTTAGTTTGTTTCTTATAAAATAATTAAACAGAGATTATATGTATGGTAAACCGACTTTCTACAAATTTTCATTACCTTCAATATTTCCAAAATAAAAATCTGTATATTTATGCTCTAATTAATATTTTTATTCTGATCTAAAGCAATGGATTCTACTGCTTTATTTGGATCTAAGATTTTAATTTAATGTTTTTCAGTCCATGAAGTAATATAAAATAATTCAATTCTTAATTAATTCAACAATGAAATTTTTTTCTTTAGTTGCTTTTTATTTAATAATAATCACAAATTATTAAGTATAAAAAATTATCGATTTTCGCAAAAACTGAGCTCGTATTCTTCACCTTCACTTAAAAAATACTGAAATCCTTGCATTTTCCTCGATCGATCTATTGCCTATTGTTTTCAATTTTCAATACAAATTGTTAAATCTCTATTTAAAGTATTAAAACTTAATTAATCAATGAATTAATATTTGAAAAACTGCATTAACCTCAGTGTTAACAAATAGTGGGAATTGAAAAAAGATTATATGTGTGGTAAAATGATTTTTTGCAATTTTTGTCAATATTCCCTAGTTTTTTTTAATCTATTTTTGAGCAAATTACTATTTTAATTTTAATCAAAAGCAATATATTTTAACGATTTTTCTGAAGTTAAGATTTTAATTTAATGCTTTTCAGGGCATGAAGGAACAAGCTTAAGCAATTCATTTTTTGTAGTGTAGTTATAAAAAAAAAACTAAAGTTCCACTAGTTATGAAATAATAGGGGAAAAGGTAAATAAATATAAATCTGTCTGCCAGACATAATTATGCAATCAGATAATCATAATATTCAAGAATTATGAAATCAAAGGATGATGAAATTTTTTTTCAAATATGATTGCTCTAGTATATAATTGAATCTTCAGATTTAAAAATAAGCAAAGCTAATTATAATAATTGGAATTGTTAATATCAAACTATTCTTCAATTCAAATGTACATGCTTTTTATTATTATTAATTAGATAGTTGCATTGTATTTCATAATCAATGTGACTAAGAATTCCTTTAATATTTTTATTAAATATGTTTTAAGTAAAAATATATGCCAATCAATGATTTTAGTATAATTAAAATGAGGTTAGTTGAGTTAAAATTCGATTTTTCTCTCGTTAAGGTAACTTAAATCTAAATTCTCTGTTTAGAATTATTTTTTAAGATTTTAATTTAACACGAAAAGTTACTTCAGAACTAACATAAAATTATTAATCGAATCATAATTATTATTTTAAAACGCAAGAAAAAAATAACATATTATTCCAAATAGTACCAGCAGTGCTCTGTTTGAAATAATATGTTTATTTTTTTACAGATGGAAATTTAAGAAAAAAAAATCAAAGGACTTCTTAAAACTATTTTTTGCTATTTGTTAGCTTTAAAAAAATGCATATTTATATTTCAGTATACTAATCGAAGCTAAAAGCCGATGTGCACACTAATAATTAATTGCAAAATTTATTTAACAGAATGTCTAACTGATATATTCAATAAGAAAAATACTTAAAAAAAGAGAATTTCATGGTGTTTGAAAATTATTTTCTACAACACATTAAAAGCGTTATTGTGTTTTATCTAATACTTTCGTTGCTTATTATTCGTAATTTTTAAAACAAAATTTCTCTATGATAAATGAAACTGAATCAAGTACTAAATGAACACTCTTGGCGGTAAATTGGGGTTTTTTAAATGAACATTTATGTTCATTTTTCTTGGTAAACATTTAAAAACTACTTGTCCCGCAATCTTAAAATAGACTAAGTAATGGTACCGAGAAACGCTTTGTAGTACCTAAATATGTACAAAGAGGCAGAGCAAATATTATAATGCAAAACCAGACAATGTCAGAAAAAAATTAGAGAAAATAAATGGAAGTGAGTAAACACAGAAACTCTTCGCATTTTTGAGTAAATTTTACTCTTAAGATGTAAAACTTAAGGAAATCTTATTTATTTTTCTTGCGTAGTTTGGCTAAATTCCAAGTATAATAGAGCTTTTCTTTTATTACGCATAAATGCAGGTTACATAACTATTTGAGAGAGCGGTCTAGTTTCAGATTTAGCTTTAATTACTTTGTAGTTAAGTTTGAAAAAAATACCTGGAAGTACTTGTAAAACAAAGAAAATTGTACACGTCTAGAATTTTAAAATAGTATATTGTCCAATTCACTATTCTGAGATGAACCTTATTCGACAGCTGTGAGACGCTGAAGAATGGGCACAATTCTAGTATTCTTCGATCTTGACTTTTGCCCTCATAGTTAAACATTCTTGTTCAATTTTTTTTCCAATGAATGCGAGATTCTTATGGTTTCTAACCATATTATTTTATTTTAATTCGGTCCTCGAATAATCGGAGTTCATCTAATAGTTAAATGTTCTTACAGTTACCTCTCACCCCTTACCTCTCACTTTTGAGGAATTAAATCCTTCCTAAGTATGCTCTGAAGGGCGGAGGGCTTTAAAATCCTTTGGAAAACAATAACTGATATAGTGTAATTTCTTATTGAATTTCCTAGAGAAGCAGTATATACTGTTCGTTTCAGTATGCTAGGACGATCATTTTTGACGATTCTATATCATTAGAGGGGCGAGAAAGGATAAGGAAGGAAGGATTTTAGGAATTCTCTATTTTTTTTATCTTGATTTATGCCCAATTAAATGCTTTTTCGTTCAATTTTTTTTTCACGTATGTACAAGTATCATGTATTTCTGACAGTGTTATTTTCCTTTTGATTCAGTCCACATATAATTTGAGTTTATTTTTAAATGTAAACAACTCTTTCTTCCATCATTCCTTTCCCACATATTTTGACGAATCAAACCCACCTTAATATATACACTAAAGTGCGATGATTATTAGAATCTCTTGAAAAATAATGTGTTAATTTATTTAAAAATCATAAGATATTAGAATTTATTGTAGTGCCAAAGGTATTAAAATCTAAAAACAGTGTATAAGTGTATGATCTTTTAGCACTTTCGAGATTAACGAGACATAAAAGTAATACAAATAGATGCAATTCTTGAACAATCGTTTTTGAAGGGGGTTGAAATAAGAAAAGAGAATAATACGACTTATAGTTTTTTTAGTACAATTTCTTATTTTACTTTATGAATTTTCCTTTTCTTATACTGCACTTTTTAATACTTCAAATTAGAAATTGTATATCATTACTGAACTTTTAAATGGATTTTTAAACTCATATAATGCAGTGCATTTAAACTTAAGAGTAAATTCATTAATTTTATTGCATGAATTTCAAACAAATTTAATTTCAAAGCCAACAGTCATTTTCATGAAGGATATCAGTTGCAATCGAATTGTACCTCTCAGGCATCAGTAAAGACGGTGCATCATTTTGAAGCATTATTTTTTTTTTCAATTTTTATTGTTAAAATTGCCTACAGATGGTACAATTTTAAACATCTACGTTAAAAATGCACAATTAATCTACATTTTTTCAACATTCCATAGACGTAATTTTTGGGGTAAATTAAAATTAAAACAATTATACATATATTTATTCCTTTGGAACAATAAATAAGCTCTTGTATTATGTGAATGATGATGCATTGATTCACTTTTCCTAGTCAAAAGGTTACTGCAACGAAACATTATGTCTAAAAAGTTATCTGATTTACAAATATAAAAACATATATATTTATACTCGACTTACATCATGTAAACACTCAAAATATAATAATTAAATTCAGGAATTATTTTAATATATGAAGAGAATATTAACACGTTAAGCGCCATAACAGGCACTGATGTCTCACACTAAATTTTCTTTTCGAACCGATTCAGTCTCTAATGACTGACTCTTTCTGATTGATGGCATAACAGTCATTTAAGTTGCAATAGTTTTATTTATTGACAGTATATATTTTAAAAATTACAATTTCTTAATAAACTTTAGATCACAAAATAATACATCGAAAGGCATGCATTCTTATTGCAAATTTACATAAGTGTTGGTCATCAGTACAGCCGATAATTCCGATATCGGATTGGGTTTGTACTTAACATGTTACTAGTATATTGAAAAAAAAGAACAGAATTACTAATATAATATGTTATACTATAGCTGTTTACTGAGCCTTATTTCCAAACTTTGAAGTTTATTCAAATGATAAAATATGATTAAAGAGCATTCAACCATACAAGACCCCAATGTAGGTTAATTACCAAATAAAATTCAATAACATATAAGATAAATTTATAATCTCATATGTTACATTTTTTTTATTACTTTTAATTGAACATCTGTCCCCTTTTCTATATTCATGGGTTTAACAAATTAGATTTCACGGTTACTCAGCCGATCAAGAACCTCAGTCTGATCCCCAACCAGTAAGAATACGCCATAACCTACATCAGGAGAATAATTGCTAACATGATTATTATTAGTTATTTGGATAATAAATCAAGCCTCAAATGAATTCAATCAATCAAATTTAGCAGCTTACTTAATAATAAATTTTAAAAGTAATAATTTTGGAGTAGATAATCCTTTCTATTTTACAAATAAGATTATTAACTAGGTTATATCATTTATAAAAAATTGTCGAAACAATTATTGACTTCAAAAATTTAAAACAGAGGAGAGAATCATACAAATGCGCCTAATTAAGCTAAATTTATGTGCTAGTAAAAGCCCTGTTCCATAAAATTACATATGACCAGTGCTGAACTAATATAATTTAAATAATCTAATTTAGATACATAAATTAGAATGCTTTGAAATAATCTGATTAATTTGCGCCCATTTTCAGAAATTATTCTCTCTCCATATGTTCTGTTATATGAAGCATAAAATCCTCAGTACTCTCAGACAATTTAAGCTTTGAAATTCCTAATTAAATTTGGTGCTGTTGAGGTTATGAAAACCTAATATAATATAATCCAGATAAGATTTTTGACTTTGATGATGTTACTATTACTGTAGATGGGTACTGCTGCCATTCAACATGAAATTGTAGAAATAGTTTAATGGTAACGTGTCCTTTTAAAATCAATAAACTACTACCTAAAATACCATTCAGATTGCACTAAAATGATTACAGGATTTTTTTAAACCCATTTATGGCTAAGGTTAAAAAATTGGAATTTGTGCATGAAAGTTCTGTATATTAGGTAGAAAAAAAATAATAAAAATAACTGTTATGTGAGGGGTGTTCCAAAAATCAAACAGTAGGCATAAATGGGTTAATAATAATAGTAAACACCCATGTGAAATACGTTGTCTAACTATGTATGGATAATTAGATATATATTGATAACTATCGATTTAATTGAACCTATTTCATCAGACTATGCTTTAAATAATCTTATCTCGTCAAACTATTCTAATTGTACAATTGATCCGTTGGGGTTTGAAAAAGCAGTACCATGAATTTCACTATTAATGCAAATCCTATTACAATTATGGATTCTAGTTTTATAATTTTCCCTATATTATGAATCATGGGATCTTAGAAAAAGATGGATCGAAGTTATTCTCTCATACTAAAATTCTAAGAAGAAAATACTGACAAATTTGAATTAAAAATGGGAATAAATTAATTAAACTTCATACAAATAATTCCATTAATAATCAAAATTTAATAATATCGTATAACAATCTAAAACGTGAAAAAAAATCAAAATTACATTTACAATAAAAGACTAAAAATAGTTTCAATGCCTATAAATGCATATTTTTCCACAACGTAAATTAATTATCCAAGTTTTTATCGCAGCAATAACTACCGATTTAATTCAAGCCATTTGTAGGAGCCATGCTTTTAAATAATCTATCTTATCTCTCCAAACTACTCAATTTGTATAAATAACCAATTGGAGATTGAATAAGAAATCCCTTCAGACTAACTATAAATGTCGGTCCCATTAAAATTATGATTATTAGTCTGTATTCTAAGTCATATAATTAAAAAAGAAAACAAGATGGACAAAAACTATTTTTACTCAAATTCTAAGAAGAAAATAAAACTAATTTAGTTTTAGACTAAAAATAAAAATTAATTCGTTTAATAAAAATAATTATATTAGTAAAATACAGTTTAGTGATCCAACATAATACTATAAAAAGTAAAAAGTTCGAAATTCCGTATCAAAATAACAATCATTTGAATCAAAACAACTTCGATTCATATAATTATATATTTTCCCACGGCATAAATTAGTACTTATCCATGCCTTGATATTTAGTATCACAGAAATAACTAACAATTTAGTTGAAGCCATTTGTAGGAACCATGCTTTTAAATAATATATCTAATCTTTCCGAACTACTTTATTTGCATAAACAACCGTCTGCAGTTTGAATAATTAACCCGTTCAGATTAACTATAAATGTCGATCATTTAAAATTCTGGATTCTTGATTTATAATCTGGTCCTGGAAAAAAATGACCTGAAACTATTACCACTCGCTAACATTCTAAGGAAAAATTTCAACTTAAATATAGATTAAAACTATTAATTAACTCTCTTAACACGCAAAAAAAATCTATAAATAATTAAAACTTAGTGACTTAATATAATAGTGACTCTAAAAAGTGAACTGATAAAAAAAATACGTATCAAAATAACAATCATATGAATCAAAATAGTTTTGATTCATATGTAATTACATATTTCTCACAGCATAAATTACTTGTTTAAGTCTTGATATTTAATATCCAGGAGATAACTACCAATTTAATTGAAGCCATTTGTAGAATCCCTGCTTTTAAATAATCTATCTTATCTCTCCAAACTACCCTACTTATACAAATAGCCCGCTGGGGTGCAAGTGAATCCGACCAACGAAAGCCCCCCGAGGGCTGCTGACACAGGTTAAAACGGCAAACTGATAATCCCGTCCACGCTTCGGTTCACCTTGAAAGCGAATCCTCGCCACTGTCTGGAATCCCCAAAAGCTGAGAAATAAGGCTCGGTGCAAAGGAAAAAAAAAGTACAAAAGCCCTCGAAATCGATCTGAAGGAAGTAATTACTCACTCGCAGGAGCTGCTCCAGGAATGACAGGGCTTCCTTGTGCCTCTGCTGCTCCGACACAAGCAAGGCCAGGTTGAACAATGCCTCCCGGGAGTCCGGCTTCTTCTACAGTGAAAGAGTAAAAATTTTGTTGCTCCAGATAACAAGCATCACTTAAACTACAGAAATGAGGAATTATGTCCGGGGAGTTCCTTTACAAATTGCTCGTTAATGTATGGGAAGGTTACTTTTGAGCAGCTTTGCGAAGATTTGGTGATGTGCGTGTCATTTATTTTCTTAATTAAAAGCTATGAGGGGGGAAATGGAAACATCTTTTCGGATGGTAGCTTTGTGGAGGAAGTCTTTTCTCTGGAATAAAAAGCAATGAACGATAATAAAGACGTTGAGGACTAAAGAAGATCTAAATTGGAAATTGGTCTTTAAGATCTTTTGTTTGAAAAAGACAGTAGTGTTAGTTTGTTCTCAAGGACTTAAAAGAACTTTACATTAAAATATTACTTCTTCTTCTTCTTTTTTTTTGAGAAAATGGATTTATTTAAGAACTGGAAGGCTCAATTCAAACATACGAATTCAGTAAATATGGGTATCGAAAAAACTCTGCAAACCGCGAAGGGGGAAGTGGTAATGTAAATAAATATTATTCTTAAGAATACTTTTGTTTTACAAATACATAAACATATTATAACTTCACTTCGAAACCCTCTTTGAAACAAAAATATTTTCTTTTTTGAAAATAATTTACAAATGATCTAAATTATAAATGCATTTAAGAATAGAATCGTAGTTGAAAAACATATCAAAAATATTTTTAAAAATTAATTTACTTTAAATTTACAACATTGAACATTGGAGAATTACCTAATAATCTCAAACATTGTCAGGATATTGAGGACTTCATTTCTATATAAACGTACACCCATTCATTTTTTGACAATTCAGTTATATTTGTAGGCCACACCTTCAAATTGTTTGAGATTCGAAATTGTGATTCATTTTGATCACGAGAGGGGAATTTTCTGTTTATTATGAAATGAAACAAATCCATAGAATTTCTTGTATGATATTCTTGGAAGATATGTTTTTTAAGTTTTATTTAAGTATACAAAAGTGTTTCTAGAGTGGCCTATGTAGAAACATTGAAAACGGATATGTTTTAAGTGACAACTTTCCTAGGTCTTTATTTATCAATGAATACGATTTCAAGATTGACTACATGACTTTTCTTAGATTAAGTTTTCTATTTAATTACAAAACTGTGCGATATTGTTGGTTCCTTATTTTCCATAAACTTTAGAGGTTGCACTATTTTGAATGGCGCAAGATTGATTTGAAGAAATAAGAGTCATAAATTCGATGTGAGTTTCAATCAAAGATTCGCTGAGTATACTGGTCTAGCGCATCCAGAATACTCTTAATTCAACATTCTAACATCATTTTGGAAGGTAAATGTAAATATAGATTCCATTTTTGCATATCAAAATATTGACTACTATAACTTTCAAGGGAGTCATTAATATAATTAAATAAATTTTAATCTTTTGAAAAGCATGGCATATAAAAGTATGAAAGCTATGAGGAAAAATAAGAGAAAAAAAATCCATATACTTCAAAGTCGAAAACTATCTTTCCATTCATTGTCATAGGTAAATAAGTCTACGAAATAAACATTATCTGAAATTATCCTTTCATTTATATTCACAAGTAAAAACGTTAGAAAACTGAGTGAGGACACTATTTTTGACATATTAACATGTACTTATTGAATTGATGACGTTATGTTATGAACCTAATACTAGAGGTCATGATTTTTTTTTATTTCGTGGAGGATGATAGTTTTACTTTGGACGGATGGACAAACTTTGATATTGACCATTTGTCGTATTCTTTTCTACAACAAAATGATGTTCGTATAAACACATCTTTCACTAAGGTAATTCTTTAAGGTAAATATCTGTTGGAGAGTTTTCAATTCATAAACTTCTAAGAGCCTTCTCAGTTTGAGACTGCTTGTTAAACCTTCTTTTTGTTTCAATATCATTTTATTTCTTTTTGAATAACATGACAAAATATATATCTATTATCATCAACTTGCATTAGTGACCAAAATATTACTAACTCTATATATGCATATTCAGGAATAAAATTTATTCCAAAAATGCTAATATTTTTCTGGCTATTATGTGAATAATTTTTGATTTTCTTTTTTGTAATGTCAGCTCAATGAACTTGAATATCGAAAGATTAATAAAAGCGGAAATGTTTAGGGAAACATACTCACCAGAAGAGCTTTCTTGAAGCATCGCTCGGCGTTGACGAAATCTTTGCTATCGAGTGCCATCAAGCCAAGTCTCATATACACGCGGTCTGTCTCTTTACCTCGATCGACTATCCTTTCGAGTCTGCAAAAAATAGAAAAAGCAGAAAAATATTTTTAAAAAAGTCTACCCGAACTGAAATAAGGGAAAAGTGAAAAATGGAACTCTGAATATTCTTCTCTGCATCATCCCTTCGGATAAAAAAAGGATTTTTTTTTCTGGTGAGAAAGTTTTATTTCTGACGTTCATGCTATAACATCTGTCATTTATCATCTCATTGGCTTACTTTTTTCTTTTTAATCGGTGTTTTGGCATTTTTTAAAACAAAAATTAAAGGTAAAAAGATTCTTTAATCTTACGATGCATTAATATTTTTTCATTAAGTATACAAAAAAGCAAAATTTTAATATAAAAAAATCTCAAAAGTTTTAGGAATTTTTTTTTACGAATTGTTATTTGACGTTCTTTCATTATTATTTATTGTGATACACATTTTAAATAAAATTTTTAATATTATTTAGTGAATTACCATATTTTATTAGATTGCTGTGTATATTTTCTTCATGCTCATTTCGAGGTTTACACTTTAACCTACTATTTAAGGTTCGAAAGTTAAGTTTCAAAAGTAAGAAAGCTTAAACAAGGTCACGCTGACTTTGAGTCATTCCATGGTTTGGCAAATCCATCCCAAGTTGCATGATCTCGACAAACGAAATGTTAATACTATACAGACACAACTGGTTTATTTTGGAGGATATTTGATGCAATAATAGTGTATACAGAAGAATTAATATCTATTTAAAAAAGGCAACATAAATCAATTAAACTTATTTGTAGTTCCTGAATAAATTAACAATTCACGTAATTTTCATTTATGCAAAAATTAATCTTCAGTGTTATGAAATATATGGTATAATTCGCGGTGAAGCATATTTCAAATACCGCTGTACGAAGAGCGATACCAGTGAAATTTACGTTTGAACCGATCAACGTACGACGGGCTATGTCCGTGACATTTACGTTTGGCTCAATCATCGTATTACGGGCTGTTCTCGAAGTTGTTAAGGTGTTAAAAACAATTCTATACATTGGCAGCTCATTTAAAAATGTATGCAGAGTTTTTGGAATTTTAAATAACTTATTGTTATTTGACATTGCTTCCTTATTATTGATTATAATATATTTTTGAAAAAAAAAAAACAAAAAAAAAACAGAAAATAATATTTTATTAGAATGTTGTATACAATTTCTTCAAGTGTATTTTTTGAGATTTAAAACTATTATATATAATGGAAACTAATCATAAAATATGTATAAAATTTTCCTGATATTAGAAAAGAATTAACATTAATAACAAAGTCTATTGAATTTTGAAAAAAAAAATATTTAATTGGTTATAACAGGCATTTTTTGATTTTTTTCCTGAAATTTAGTCTTATTAAAACTTAATATTCATTTTCGGATTGCGAATAATTCATTTAAAATGTATTTGATAAAATATTTGAATTAACTGTTTTAATTCATAAACAATTGATAACTTATTACACTATTTCTAACTTGGAAATGAATTTTATAGTTGTAATTGGGGGTGCGTGATCATGTGATTATTAATTCAGATATCATGCAATATACAAGATCTGTTAAAGAGATCGATTCTCAAGTTATCTCATTAGAGTAAGAGGAAAAATATCAATGCCTAGTAGTACACAAGCATAAGAGCGATTGAATTTTTATAGTAATAAAATGACTTTAAAATCAACTAATTTTTAAAAGCCAATTCTTGCTTTTTGGTACTAAAATAGAGTGAAATATAGAGAACATTTTTTGGTAAATTTAACAAAATACTGTCTAGTTTCTGGCCAATTCTATGACTAAAAAATAACTCTGAAAGTTTTAACCATGTTACTTCATTTCCAATAAATAACATTAAAAAAATCGTAAATCTTTTTTTTTATGACTACCATTAAATAAAGTGAAGTGAGATAAGAAAAACCTTCAATAAATTAAAAAAAAAAACTTGTCTAATTTCTGAACAATTCTATGATTTAAAAAACCCCTGAAAGTTTTAATAGTATTAACCCTATTAAATAATATCACAAAAATATTAAATCATATTTTTTCATACCTACCGTCAACCTTGTCGCATTTGTTGCGTCTTTTTTAATTCAGAAATAAGATTTTAACCCTAACTTCTTATTGACTTAACCCAATGTCGTGGCTACTAAAAAAACTAATTGCAATAAAGTGCACGCAAATGGATTTAATAGTCACGTGCCCCAGCATAAAACATACAAGTGCCTCTATACATCTTATTAGCTGTTTCAATATTAGTAAAAGCCAAGTAAGGCAGGTAGTTGGAAGTCAATTAAGAAGTCGCTTCGCTCAGACGTAATCTGATTTTAGGCGCATAATTTAGGAACAGCCTGTACCCACAGAAAAGAAATTTGCTCGTAATGACACTGATTCGATTAATTCACTTCAAGGTAATTCATTTAAGATTATAGAATTGGACAGGGCCGACAAAACATGTTGTTTGCGAATCACAAATGAAGTTAATTCCAATTTCCCATTAGTGGATTTTGATTTTGAAGGACTATTTTAAGAAGATTTCTATTAAGCGCAAATTTGTTAGTCTTTTAAAATGCTTTAAACAGACTATGATAAAATGTGTTTACTTATTTGGATTTTATTTAATTATGTGAGGAGCAGTCATTCTTGTAAACTAGCAACACATCTTCCTACGTTTACTTCATTTCCAAAATTCTGTAATCTCATTGTTGATTATTATTATTATTTTTAATATGGAAATTACGTTACAAATATAATTAAATTTGCAGCACTATAGCTTAAAAAAGCCTCAGTCAAAAATAGAGACTCAAAGGATCTTGTTACTGCCGATATTTAATTATATTTAGTTCGGTAAAAGCTTTTAAACAAAAAGGGTTACCAGTAAGTTAAGTGTAATTAAAAGGATTCACAAGTTGATGGACTTTAGTTGAAAATTTTGACTCTAAAATAGAAGATTTATGAACATAAGATATTTGATTTGATTGTTATGTAATGTTAAACAATTTTTAAATTGAATTTAGAACACAAATATACTTATATTTGTATACCAAACTTTTCAAAAATAAGGACATATCTAGGGCATCTTTAAAAGAGAAATCCTACAATATTGTGTAAATTTATTTTTATATATCTTGGAAAAGGCAATTTGAAAAGAAAAACAAGTGGGATTGAATGTTATGCTTAAATAAGTTTTTTTTTTCTTTTTAAGTTTATCTATATAGGTGTTTTTTCTGAAGAAGCGAGATTTCGATATAAATCCTCCATTTTTTATAAGAAAATAATGACATGTGGATATCCACATCTTCTATAACCGTATCGGAGATGGCGTAGTTCTCATGTTCTACCCATGTTTGCAAGATTTCTTTTTTAACATTTAAATGAGCCACAAGATAAGATTTTACTTTCGATTTTACAAAAGTGGTGACCTAAGCTTGGTTTCCTAGATAGTTTATTTATAAAGAATGGTAATAAATATATACATGCGATATATCACTTGTCAGAGGAAAGATCGAAATTTAATTTAAATCATTCACCATAAATTTCATTTATTAAGCACAAATATACGTCAATTTTTCAATATATATGAAATAACTAGTCCTTGCTCATGGTACTCATTGCTGTAACAATTTCGCTTTTTCTGTAGAAGCAGCGAGTGACTGAGCTCCGCTCGGAGAAAACAGGTATCGAAGCTAACTCGAAGATTTAAATTTTCAATTGGGATTTATCAAAACAATACATGCCATAAGAAAATTTGTGAAACCATTGGGGAAAAGATAATCGGTTAAAGAGCACCATTGTAAACTATTCTAAACAAAGTTAGAGTTTGGAAAGGGAACTATTCTATACAAAGGTAAAGTAAAGGTAAAGATTGAAGTGTGTTGAAGTTCAATATTTTTGACAAATTTATTTAGAAAAACCAAACATATATACATACATAAGAAACATATTATAAACCTATAACAGCATAAACATAAAACTTTATTAGTTCACCATATTGGCTATAGATGGCAGCACGTTACCGCTTGAAAATTTAAGTAGCCATTCTGGCGAACTAATAAAATTTGAAAATATCCTATCTGTAACTCCGAACTGCTCGACCGTAGCGCTTCAAAACCGGCTCCAATCGATTCCTCGTGGCCAAAAACCCCAGACCCCCAAGTTTACCGGAGTTTATTAATTCTGGGGCGATTTTCGACTTGGCAACCATTCCTCGTATTATAGTATTAGATAGTATATACACGTACAAAGTTTTTTTATACAGAGGGCTAAGTTCAAACGGAGTTGGAATCTGCTGAATTTTTTCAATTGATTTGTGAAAATGATTAGAATGATCTAATTATACAAAGAAAAAATGTAAATTACAAAAAATTCAAATTCGAGATTTTATAGAATCGCTTACCTTTCCTTTTTGAGCTAAAAACATCTTTTGAGACTTACTTACGTTTGTAAGCATGATAACTCAGAAAAGATTTAGGATAGATGAATGAAACTGAGTTAAGGATCTTTACAAAAAAATACTTCAAATTTTGGAAAACATTCCCACTAAGAAGCATGTATATCCATTTTTTCGAATTTAAAACGTTTTACAAAATGAAGATATTTAGAACAATAAAAATCTAATACACTGATTTAATATCTAAAGCGCAGATACCTATCAGATCTGGAGACAAAAATCTATGTATTGATAGACTGTCGGTCTGCATATTCAAATGCCCGTAAACGCAATAACTCAAAAAGGCAGATTTAAATTTATTATGTTTATTATTTTTGTGATTATATCTATAATTCTGCTTCAAATTATGAAATTTTATTTTGAATTGGTCCAGAAAAGAGGCGTCAAAATTACATAATAGCGCTTTCTGGTTCTTGTCTATTAATTACATCCCAGCGATTAATCGCAAATAAATTATCAAATATTGCTGACTAATTAATAAACTCGTTATTTCACTATGCTTTGCTAATGGCATTTGGTTAGTAAATTATTTATTAATTTTCTTAGTGGAGTGGGGACATTGAAATATTTTCATATTTAGTGGTTCATAAATTGTAGGGCATGTTCGGGGTTAATACTCTGTATGCGTATCGGTATAAAGTCTTCCAATTCGAATTTATTTAATGGGCGGATCATCTTTAATGATATATCTTGGATGCTTCAGAATTAAAGAAAATCATGTACAATTCAGGGAAGTTTCAGACAAAGAGACTTAAATATGTCGTTTTTGTTTCTTAGATGATTTATTTACACCATGTATTAAATGGTGTAATAGAACCAAGAAACATTCAGAAAAATTTATCCATTAGAGAAGAGTTTAGAACTGAACATAGATTTATGACTTTATACATACTTTTCATCTCGTACTGCAATAGAATAACTATAATATAACTAAAAGAATAAGCTCTTAACAAAAGAGAAGTATATTAAATCGGATAATAATATGTTATAGTAATTGTCATTGGCGAGTAAAAAAAGATCAATAAAGACTATGATAGTAATACATCATTATAGTGATTTCATGTAAGACATATTTATTGGGTCTTAAAGTGCCATTTTAGAGATGTCGTGAAATCTGGTAGATTGCCAATAGCTTAATGTGGGACTATAAAAAAGCTGGAAAAACAATTATTGGACATCATCAATTATGATTTCTTATGTCTTCAAACTGTAATTTACAAGATACAATTATGTGATGGTTAGATATAAATCATATTATTACAGAACAGCTCCCATATCTGGATTTGAGAAAATGTCGGTATTCAAAAGTAAATAATTGATCAAATGTTATCAGAGTTGGAGTGTTGTTTCGAGTTAATCCTTCTTAATGAGAAATTACTTTATTATCTTTAATACAATATAATATATTGACTTCTAGCGGGCATAAAAAATTATGAATTTGAAATCTTAACCAAATTCGATGTTCCAGATATCCTTCAGTCAAACATAATTCCAAATTTGTATTGTACATCTCTTTCTGATTACAATAACAAAAAAAAAACTCCTTTAAATTAGATAAATAAAATTTGGAATATGGAATTAACTACAAATTCCTAAATTTGAACATTGAAGGAAATCCATTTAGAGAAAGTTTATCTGTCCAAATATAAATGTACTCTATAATTACAAAACTTAAAAAGTTTGATAGGTAATATTTGGTAATTTTGGTAATATTTGGCGATAATGTATGTTTAATATCTGATAGTGGATTAATAAGATTACGAATAAATTTTCAAAAGTGAAAATTTGGAAAAAATATCTTATTTCTTTAATTCAAACGAAATTCTTGGAACTAAGCCAGTGTTGGATTTAAGCCAGTGTTTTATAGAGGGAAATAATCGTAAAACTATTAATATCTGGATTTTTGTTAAAAAAAAAGGGATCCTGGAAAATGCTAGCAATAATTTTTTTATGTATCAAAATTTATGAAGTGAAAAAAAAAATCGAATTCGAGGTGTTAAATTTATACAATAAAGTTCAAATTATTTTAAATTATAAATTTCAAGTTAGTATATTTTAGCTCAAATATCTAATCATAATTAATTTTCTTCTGATCATCATGCTTGCAAACCGTATTTTTAGAAATGTTTCTTATGATTTCCCTCTCTATTTACTTTGTGTGCCTTCTGTTTCAAAGATAGTTGCTAATGGTTCTAAATTATATAAGTAAAAAAAAACTACTTATAAGATATCTTATAGCTCAAATACTTAATTTTAATCTGATATCTACGATATACAGGCGACAAATTTAATTCTCCTGTCATATTGCAACACCCAATGATTATAAAAGTTTAATAATTTTCCTTTTCTTAAATCTATTGCATATGCAAAGAAAAACCGAGGCATAATTTAAGATTCTGTGTTTCTTAAAACTTGTCTTTTGTCAGATGGAAATAAGATTTTATATTAAAAAAATGAAAGCAGAAAAATTACCTTTATATTTAAGAACATGAAGAAAAAATGAGCCGATATAGAATGATTATATGACACAGCTTTATAAAATTTAGTTCTTGTGTTAGTATATTTAATTCAAGCAAACAGTCGTTACGATGGCAAATAATAAGTGCATTACTCAATCATCACCTCAATGTGGTGATTGAATTCCACCAAGGATCAAGCCTGTGAAGTTTCGGCTTGCAGTCGCTTAACATATCCACTAGACAAAAGTCATCACTAATGTGCAGTGACTGTTACTGGCTTATGAAGATACCACCACAATATTCCTCCACAAGAGAGTCTGTGAAGAGACGAAAGATTTTAAAGCACCGAACGTTATGCCGAGCGAGGAACGCATTCATAGTTCGAGGTCATCATCGAGGCTGATTGAATTCCTCCATGAATCGAACATCGACGTTTGGGTTCGCAGCTTTATAACATATCCACTCGACAAAAGTTAATACTAGTGTGCAGTGGCTGTTACTGGTTTAATAAGATACCATGACACTAGCAGTGTCTGTTTAATACATGGACACATTTTTCCCTCGTTAAAAATAATTGAGAATAATATTTTATTTACCTGTCTCTTGCTAGATTTTGATGCCTGGACATTCCGGATTCATGGATTAAAACAGCAGAAAACTCCAGAGATTTCTGAAAGTTATATTTATGTTATGAATAACAAGAGAGACAATGAATTGTAATTTTGCATTGAATTCTCTGTTATATAAATATGCTAAAATAATTTTTTATAAAAATTTTCTTTAACGTATTTTATAATGCAAAAATGATCTCATCACTTGATAAGGATCTAGAAATAATTAACATTGAAACGGTTTTTGTCTTGAACTAAAACATTAATTACGTTATCTGTAAAAAAAAAACAGAAAAAAAAACATTTGTATAAATTTGTTCTACATATTAACAGAAGTACATTTTTTTTTATTGAATGAAACAGTGAATAATTTTCGAATTCTTTAGAATGGAATACAGGTTGTTCAGGTAAAATCTGCTTTTATTTTAAAGTTATAAATTTAAACACAAAATTGGATATGAAATAGAACTAATGTTAATTCATAAGTCTTAAAATTTGATGAAGATATTTCGAAATGAATTTCAAACTTTGCAGATAGGTGGCGCTTTTTTGTTGAAGTCATTAGCCCGAGAAAAGTATTTGTGAAGTGCTCTTTGTGCACACACACACACACACACACACACACACACACACACACACACACAC
>JAPMOQ010005572.1:5987908-6007015 GCA_026543055.1 Argiope trifasciata
ACACACACACACACACACACACACACACACACACACACACACACACAATACAATGAAACCAAAATCAATTAAAAATGTGTAATCCTTATGAGTTGGTACATACGAAGAATAAAATTTTCAATGTATTTCTATTTTACGTCAACGGAAGTGGATAAACATGTCGCATAAATCAACTGTCAAAGCTTTCAAGATTTGCAGGACTTTCCAAGACTATAAATTAGGTTAGTCTCACAATAAATAATTTCAAATTAGAATAAAAGCACTGTGGATATAATTAATGCCTTTTCCTGTAAATACATCTTTGTAAAATTAAATGGTTCTATATGAGAAGTATCCACCAAGAAAGGTAAAACAGATGGTGAGTTCACATTCTGCATTTCACAATCCCTAAAGAGAATAGCCGATACTTTAAAATTTGTTATAAGATAACAAATTATTTTAAAGCTAAAACTTTTGTACTGGAACGTTTGGAATTTATGTACGAGATGAATAAATTTCTGCTCTCCTATTCATAAAAATTTTCTTAATGAAATGTTCCAAATGTCCATTTAAAGAAACTACGGCGAATATCCCAGATGTCTGAATAACATTAAGAAATTCCTTCAATTTTCTTAAGTGTGATTGATCGAATCTGTTGTTCAAACCCATTCATCCATTCGACCAGATGGGCATCGAGAGTCGATAAACTTTCTAAGAAATCCAGAGTACGTCTAAGTATACCTTTGCTTAGTAATCTCAGGTAAGCGAGATAATCTTTAAAAACATGAAATATTGCAATTTTTGAAGATTGTATATATATATCTATATATATATATATTGAAACTTGGGCGTTTCAGTTTTCTGTGAAATAGAGTTTGAATGAATTTATGGAGGAGGGTATTAATGTAACAATCAGGAGCTGATTTCTATGTAAGACACTCAGTATACAACAATAATTACAAATAATGTATAGAAGCATAGTTAGCTGACAGATATTTTTTTCTGTACTTACCTCATGGTCTGGTTCAATAAACAAAGCTTTATTAAAAAATTCAAGAGCTTCCATATTTCTGCCTTGATCCATCAATACTATTCCAAGCTAAAATAAGAAGAATGCGATTTTTTTTTCATTTCTGAATTTTATAAAATCTATGCAACTAGTAGGCATTAGCGTAAATATGAAATATTTGTATTATAAATTTTAATTTATAAAAAATATGAAAAAAAGATTCATGTCTAAAACTTGAAAATGAAACATCGATTATTTATGTAAATAGACAACTCTTATTGAAGAATTTCTCTCCGTGTATCATGAAACTATTTTTTATATTTATTTATGAGATAAATTTTGTAAAAACTTAACAAAAAATTAAGAAATTTAAATTGAAAAATGAAATAAAATTATATTGCAGCTTCTAACACAGAAACGAATAATATGGGAAAAAAGCTCACCTGAAAAATATTTCCAAAACATAAAACCTATTTTAAATAAATAATGAGACGCAATACGGTGGTGTTATTATAACTAATGAATGAGGTTGTGATCTACAATAAAAGTGGACTTCTTAATTTTGTAGAAGAGGGTGGTAAGAGATTGTAAGGATTTGGCAGTATTGGATGCTATTTATAACATTGTTTGCTTTTGGTCATTAAGATATTTTATTTTAAAAGACATGAGGAATATATTTTAGGAATGTGGTGAAAAAATTCTTGGTTTTAAAAGACAAGGTATTGAAATAGTAAATAGCTTTCAGTCTCCACAAATAATAGAAATGTATGTGTGACATTTTTCGTTTTACAGATTTGAACTATTGCTATTGAATTTCATGCTTTTTGCAATTCCAGTATTTCTCATTCCTCGTTCATTCTGGATAAACAGTCGAAGGCTTTCTTCACTGGGATGATACTGTAGAAGTTACTTCCCAGCCGCAATTGTTCTATTGTCGTAAAAATTCTAAACCTCTGACTTATTTTGTAACATAAAAAGATTTACAAAAAACTTGGCTATCAAATTATAAAATTAAACTAAGTATTTTCTATTTATTGAGACAATGACGAATATTATTTTCATATTTTCTTAAATCTAAATTTTTTATCTGACCTTGATATTGTTTCGCTCATTTTCTCTTTACAATAAACAGCAAACTTTTCAAAACTCAAATATAATTAAAATATAAATTAGTGAATTATAGGCTATATTAATATTTAATTAAAATAATTAAATTTCAATTTTTCAATTGAATTTTCCGAAAATATTATCTGTAAGAAAGGATTTTTGCACAATTAAAAAAACAGAATAAAATTATTTGCCCACGATATCAGTTTATTTTTCATGCAATTTTTCACAACTATTAATGTTTTTTTAAAGTGAATTTAACACAAAATCTGTTATAGGGATTTCTATTGTTATGATTTAGTTCAAATAATTGTATTGTTCTATCAATTCATCTAATTTCTATCTTTTTGCTATTATTAAAATGTGACAAAAAAAATACTTCCTTTGAGAATTAAACACTAAATCAGGGATTTCACTTCCACTTTTATTCGTAGAATACCGAGGTTTATTTTTATTCATTCTGAATGCTGAGCAATGAGTCAATGTCTAATTGCCTTAAATTTATATTTTCCAGTTTTGCTAAACAATTAAAGTTTATATTAACTAACAGCCAGGAAAGTTGCATGCAAATAACATATAACAAATAACATGCAAATAAACCAATCGCAAAAGGCGGCTGATAATCAATATTTCATATACAATATACACATAAACACATTTATTACATAAACTTTTTTCTAATAGTACATAAAGAGCTTGAAAAATGTCAGTTTAGTTTAGTTATATTAACGTTCTGTTTCAAAACAACACTATGGCTATTTTGAGACGGATGTTGTAGTTTTGAACCGCTGTCAATTGGCGTGGACGTCACCTGAGCTACAATACTCCCCCCCCCCTCCACACAACACCAGTGGGATAGCGTTTGATTTTGGTTGGTTTAAAGTGCATTAGATCCACTTAGTCGACGGTTCCGAAGCCGAAACCTTACCAACTGCTGCCTTAAAAAATATTATGCATTCTTATGACGAATAAAAGAGTATTATTGCGAAATTTTTAGTTTTAGAAAAAATATTTAGTGTTATATCTCTGTTAAGTATTTTTTAAGCTTTTATTTATAGCGTTATATAAATAATTACTGTTAAGAAGGAGGGTGGAGGTAGAATCAACCCAAATTGAAATCATTAAAGTTAATTAAAAATGTAATACTTTATTTCACAAAACATGCTATTGAAATGAATTTGTAATTACAAAACAAAAAGGAAATGAAGAAATTTCTCTTTTTATTGTATTCCATTTCATGTGAAAAAACAGCTTTTGTATTTCACCAAAAAGATAACAATTGCTTTTATTGTTTAGAGAGATAGTTTATTCCTATTATATTATTTATCGATGAAAAAAGATCTTTTTGTATTGAATAAATTATTCTCCCTCCACAACAACGTCCACAAATAATCTATGCAAACATTATCGTCCTTTTACAAAAACTTTAAGAAAAAAAACGTTCTTTAGTTATGATTAAAAGATAATGTAAATAAAGGGCTTTGGCCTAAACAATAGCGGATTTAAAAATTTAACTGTAGGAAATGAAATGCAAATGTAGAAAAACCCGAATTGAAAATAAATCCTATCTCATTTTTAAAATTACTAACAATGGCAATTCATAAATGAATAAGTAAATTTAATCACTTAAATAAAAGAAGAAAGAAATCGGTATATTATCAATGAAACAATCTCTATTCTTGAAAACAAATGGTAAAAATTCAACAACAGAAAATTCAAAGCGTTGCGATAGTTGGATCGTATCTCAATACTAAACTTCAGACTTTCCAAAAAAAATCCCCTAATAAATATAGAGTCGGAATCAAAAACTACAAAAAAAGTAAAATTTGCATGAATATTTAAAAAGGGCGCTGAAAATCTTGTAGTATTAAATGAAAGCGAAACTCTAATAATAATGGAAGAACAAAAACTTTAAAAAAAGTTCTAGAATATAGATGCGGTGTTGAAGTACTCACATTGAAGTACAAGTCAGGATTAGAATCGTCAAACTCTAGAGCTCTTTGATACATTGCCTCTGCTTCTTTGGTCCTATAGAAAACAAGAAAAAAAAGTAAGTCGGAAAATGAAATGAATAAATTTACTTCAGTCAAAGATTCTAAAGTAAACACGCTATACACCCCCTTTTGGAAAAGAGTCGCACGCATGCATCGATTCGAAAGCTACTGCTGCTGCAGCTTCTTACTTCTTAAGACTTTTTAATATTCATGAGATTTTACGATTGCTTTTTCAATCGCGATTTTTTCCCCTTCTAACGTCCTTTTATACTCAGCTTAGAAGACGAATTAGAAGAGTTTTTCTTTTCTGTTGATGTGTATGTGTTCGGTAGACTTGGAAATGGAATATATATTTTTTCTTCTTTCTAAATAAATAAAAAAAAGGGTCTGTGTGTTCGAAGGAAAGAAGAAAGCGGAATTCTTCGAGAGAGGGCGGAAACGAAATTCTGTTTTAAGAACTTGTTAACAAGGATGTCGGGAAACATTCAACATCAGGACCTTTCTCTCAGAAACTGAATGCAGTAACTGTTTCGGCATATTCAATGAGTAAGCTTACGACTGCATAATTTAGCACCTAATGCCATGCATATGCTGTTTGGCATTATGCGGATGAACGTTAGAATTAAATAAAACGCATATTTCTGTAAAAGGAATGCTTATTTAGTACGTAATGATATGTATATGCCCTCGCCTTAAGTAATGAAAAGTTGTTACAACGAACGAGTTAAAATGCGTATTATCCTCTGATTGTCATGCATGCCGTGTTCCAGGTTTGCGAATAAATGTTTCTTCTAAATAAAAATCGTTCCCTCTTTTATGTGATATATCTGTATAAATTAAAATGCGAATGTTTTATTCGTGAATATATTTCAGAGGAATTCAAAGCTTGAAATTCAGAAGAGGAAGAAAAAATTTCATGACCACTTAATTTTTACAGTATATAGGGGAAAAAATGTCAGAATATATGTTTATTTTGTCGGTATTGTCTTTAAAATTTTTCTCGTGTGAGGAATGTAATGTAGCTTTTATAATTTCTGGTTTTATTACCGAATCAATTACATGCAGTTGCATAACTGCAAAATGTACAGTTCAAAATATTATTGTTTAAAAAATATATATCGCAGAACAAATTACAACATAAAAAGAATATTTTATGTTGTAATTTGTTGTTACATAATTATTTGTTTCAGTAGGAAAACTACCTATTGCTATGGTTCTCATGACAAGATTTCTCAAAAATTTCTTCAGTTCTTTACCAATTAGGGTTTCTAGAAGCAAAACCTAAACTGTATTGCTAAAATGTTATGTTTTGTACATGATATATTGTGAACAAGAAAGCTGGGGTAATTTTGTTTGTGTGTTAACTGACTTGTAATATGCTGTTGGAAATGTAAAAATCCTCGATGAGTTTGTGAATGGTCTATTTATCTCAAATCAGATGGAAATAATTGGTAGGGTATCGATATTTTGATTTCGCTACAGCTTTCTTAATAACGAGATATAAAAATAAATCCAGTCAGTCATAAAATCATATGAATTGTACATGATGTTAAAAGATATTTTGCATAAAATATTTACATAGAAAAAATGTTCAAATTTAAAAAAAAGTTAATTCTTCATAAATAATTATTCTAAAGAGGAACTGTACCTAATATAAAAGACATTTTTATTTTTATTTTTAAGAAAATCTCAACACTTTTAAACCTTTTTCCCATATTATTAAAGAATATTGCTTTAATTAAGATGGATAGCTTAAGATTCGGATAACCACATGCCTTCTATTATATTTTATAAGAAGCATATGTTGTATTCTGTTTCTAGATTCTATATGTAATAATTGAAATATGCCTTTTCTTTATTTCCATGTGAACTGTAGCAAAAGGAAATACATATTATTTACAATTCAAATATACATTATTGTACTTTGAGTTCCAGGGAATATGATGGTATATAAACTGCTATCTAAAGAACTTTAATAAAATGCTTAAAATAGAGTTAGAAGAAAAAATGGCCGAAAAAAATAAACTTTTCAACAACCATACAGAAATATTTCAACAGGTAATTCGCCTCTCACACAACATAACCAACTGAAAAGCACAAAAGGAACTCGGAATGACTTATTGATTCAGCGCTTGGAAACCCCAAAACATTTTTCTGCTACAACGAAGAAAAACGAACAGCACCTGACATTCAACACAAAAAGAAACGACCTCGTAAGAAATTTTCCAGTACCAAAAATACATCCAGGTTATATTTCCAGCTGAAATGTTGTGTTGGCGACTTTTCTTCCATTAGCCCAGGACTGTGCCGTGCGAGCTGTGAGGGAATACACACAAAAAATAACGCCAACAAGAAAACGACCCCTGCAGCAATAAAAATTTGAAAACAACTCTTCTGAGCATACGCGGGGAACACATTACTGACTCCCACGTAAATAAATAAAATGTTGCTGCAAGATGGAGGTCTTGCAGACTTGCTACAAAGAGAGGCAAGACTGCCTTTGTCGGCCATATCGAATCCCGGAGATGTCAGTGCATATTTGATGAAAAGAAAGAGAATCATGAAAAGTTAATGCAGCATCGGCCGTGTGCACAGATCCATGACCCTCTTTCATATATAAACATGGTAGAGGGTGGGGTGACCCATGGATATGTTACGGGGCATCGTAAAACAAGACGGAACCTTGTCGATGCAGAAATGCGTAGTTTGTTAGCTGGGTTATCACCTGGGACATGCTTGAACGGAATGGACCGTAGCTCTTGACATGGGATAGGAAAAAAACTAAGTAAATAAAAGCAGGAATGGTGATGCGAGGTAGGACAAGATATGTAAAAAGATTCTATTTTATTTCGAGATGCTTAAATGCTGCACGGGTACGACAGGCAATTTTCAGATGACATCTAAAACTTGATATTCATATGTTAGATATCTTTTTATATTGTACTTGGAACGAAATAAATGAACCAGTATTGATTTTTTTTTACATTGATGGACTCTTTATCGCAAAGAAACAAAAATTTTGCTACGGAACATCAATTATGCGAGTTCATTAATGAACTGACAGCAACTAGTATTGCTTGAAAACGAAATATGTCTACAACTTTTGTGCGCGAAGTTTCTTTTTAAAACATATTAATAAAATTTAAGGTAAAACTTTAATTTTAGAATACATCTGATGAATAAAATCTGAGTTATGAAATAAATTAATTTACATTGATAAGTGCAACTACATTTACTTTTTAACCTCATACTAGAAATGGTAGGATCGATTTTGTTAAATTGTTCTATTTTTTGGCAAGTAAGGATTCTTAAAGTTTGAAATCAAAAAATAAACAAGATGATAAATTAATAAATTACCATGACGTTTCTAGCACGTATTCACTGTACGTATATTGCAATATTGCTTCTGGTTTATTCTTAGTATATTAGATTTATCATTATCCAACTTCGGATATTAATAACATAAAATTAAGTTTAATGTTCATAGCTTGAAAGAATAGACATAGAATTGGTGTTGAAACGAGAAAAATTACAGTTCAAAATATAATTTATTTTTAACAGTTTATATAATAAAAACTTAGCTATTAAAAATCATTTAAATTTATTCGTTCATTTAATTGACTTATCTGAGAAGTAATTCCATGTTCAATTTTTAATGGTTCAAAGTAATCTAAATTGCATTTACATTTATTTCTTGATATCCTTAGCGAAAAAAAAAAAGCAAATATTTCAAAATACTTATGCAGGGGAACCAGATTCTTTAATTCATTATGAGATAGATGAAAATATTAGATTAGTTTCAGGAACATTTATTTCCAAAGTTCCGCCGTTCGCATGACAAAACAAATACAAACGCGAAAAATACATGACACTCACTAGAATAGAATCTAATAATGACACCAGGAGGATCATGGGGAATGTACTTTGATGTTATTAAGGCAACTCCATCTGTTGTTTTAAAAGTGAGGGTTGTCTTAATAACAGTAATACAACTCTACGCTTGTTTGTTTTACTAAGATCAATGTTATAGAATAAAATTTGCGATTTTAATGGTTTTACTATGTTTTTCGCTTACGTTTAGTTACTTTTATATGTTTTGCTAATGTTAATCTATACCTATAATAAAGCTCAATGTGTGTGTTTGTGTGTGTTGGCGCTCTACAGGTCAGACCGTTCCACCTAGAGTTACCAAATTTGGCATGTGTATATCTTGGACCAGGAATGTGCACCTAGGAGTGAATTTTTCGAATTTTTAATTACAATTTCAATTAATTAAAAATTGAGTGGAATTTTGGGGATTTCCCGCTATAACTTCAAAAAATATTATCACACAAACATGATTTTTTATATAAAGTTTTAAAGAAAATTAGTTTTCTAATGGTATCAGTGTTTTAGCATATAGCTTAAACTTCTATTTTTAATCATTATTTAAGAAATAGTTTAATCAAGTTTAACTTGTGCAGAATAAATTTCACTGTTTTATCAGAAATATATTGTTGAAAAAACAAAATATTTCTGACAAAACAATAAAATTTAATCTGCACGAGCACGTCAAAGGGGAAAAATTAGATTTCATCAACGTGTTGTCATCATATTGAGGGAAGTTCATTTTTTATCAACTATTACTGCAAATTAAATCTTAAAAATATCCAACTTTAAGCACGTGGCTGGATAAAATAAAAGAAATAGTAAAAGTGATATTTTCTAAAAAAATAAATAAATGCAAAGCAAATGTTTCTATGATCGTATGTAATATTCATATCATCCATTCCATAAATAATCTTTATTTGTAGTAAACCTGATGGAATTCATACATGATATACATTCGAATTTGGGCCCAATACCTCGTTTGTAAATCATTAGAAACAGATATACATATTGTTCAGTACTCTTAACTTGGTCTAAATAAAGAAAATAATTACCATTTATGTAGCTTGGGTCAAACAACGCATTGATGAATAATCAGTTTTAGATTTTTTTCACACTTTGCTCTATAAACCATATTTTACAAAATATTTTTACTAATATTTAAAACAAAAGTTATTACATCGATCAATCTTCTAAACCAATCACTAAAACTGACTCATTTCTAAAAATAAAAGAATATTATCATGAAAATGTGTGTATTTGGAGAATGAAAAAGTATACCTAGAAGCAGTGTTTTTTGAAATTTTAATGAGTGAAAATTAAGCTAACATTTGAGCTTTCCAGCAACAATTTCTGAAAATATTACTAAAAAAAACTAATTTTCAAATCCTCTAAAAAATGACTTTTTCCCATTGATAATAATGTTTTAACCTATAAATTAAGTTTCTATTTTTAATGAATTCAAAAATTTACAATAACTATATTTTCCAACAATTACTGTCTTACAAAATGAAAGTAGAATTTAACCTACTAGACAGCGTCAAAAGTGTACCAGTGCTTTGCCGTCACTTTCACAAAAACTCAAACGGAATGAAACGAAAACGAAAAACTTAAATTAACTGTTATTGCAAATTAAACGTAAGAAATTATGATACTCAGTACTTGTTGAAATGGTAGCGTAATGTTACGGAATAAATATAAGATGTAATATTTTCCACATAATTTCAAAAAAGCTGATTGTAAATTAGGGAGATATATAATACAATGAATAAATAATCGTAACGTTTCTATAATAATACGAGTTATGTGAATATCTACTATTGAAGTTTAAATATATTTGGCTGATAAGTTATAAAGAGTGCTGGATACGTAAGTACTTAATTAGAACGCATTTTAGAACGCATTCCACAAGTCTACTCAGCTGGTCTCCAAAGGCGGCTAGTACGTAATGATATCAAAGAGTTAAGAGACAGTTAATATATATTTGTTAAAATAATTCTGAAATTGAATGTTTTTTTATATATTCAAAATGTTTTAAAAGTAGAAGCTAACCTACGAATGTCTTTATTAAATTGCTATTTCCTTTTATCAGAAAAAAGTAATGCTAAGAATTTTTTTTAATCAAAAGAATAAGCAAATTACCTGTTCATCTTCAATAAAACATCTCCTCGATTGAGATATGCATTGGTAAAGTCAGATCTTAGAGTAATAGCTTCTCGATATAACTGAAACAAAGTTAAGAAAATAGAAAATTTTGTGAGTCATGTGTTATTATTATTTTCTTCCAATAAAAGAAAGGAATATTTTCAGTACAATATGAAAAAGGAGGCATTTCAAAGTATATGAAAATAAACACTGATATAAGAGTTTTCGAATTGCTCTATATAAAAATAAAAGAACTTCTTACAAAACCATTATTCTTGGAAGCTAGTTATAAGCATTTTAGAATAAAACTTTTAACTGGCTTTATGATGCATGATTTATTGATGATCAATTTAAATTAAATTAGAAAATTACATAAATATATTTTTGAAAATAAAAAAAATCAGTATTTTTTACTTCAGTATTTATTAAAAGCAAGAAAAAAACATAAACGCGTTGGTGTTTTATATTCATTTTTGAGAAATGTGTTGACTTTATTCAGATCAAATAACTAAATTATTTCTGCAATACCATAGTTCCTTTTAATAAAATAATAAAAATATTAGAATCAAAATTAATTATACATTGAAAGATAAAACATTAAATACAATATTGTCTTAGAGAGCAATAGCTATCCTTCTGAAACATTTAAGGTATCCGACTACATTAAAAACACTCGTTATCGACCACATTGGCGACTTTGTAAAATTCTTATTATTTCTTGTAGTTCAGACTTTCTTCTTTCCAAAACCGTTTATTGTTTCTCGGAAAAAGAAGGTCTGACTTATTAACCAGGATACCACAGATTTTTTCTGCGAAATATTGTCTTCAACTTCAGTCTTCTTAAAACATTAATTTCCATAAACATTCTCTACATTCTCAACTAAAACCTTGATCAAGGAATTTGCATAAAAGTTTCAGCGTGTGTTTTAAATAATATGGTCAATGAAATGAACCAAATGTTTTATTGTTGACGAAATACTTTTTAATTTACAGGTGTTTTTAGAAAAATTTAGTTGTGAATTGACGGGAAAAAATGCTTATATGCTTATATTTTTACCCATAATTTCCTTGCATTTCAAAATGTTTCTTAAATTCTGCTTCATTTCATTCGTCATTGTATTCTATAACTTGTGTGCAAAGAAAAATAATATTAATGCATTACCATTTTGCTTGGAGTGTTAACCATTTTGGTTCAATTTCATTAAAATTTACTACAAATTTTCCTATTTCTAAAAACCATAAATGGTTACTATAAAATCCAATTTTTTCAAATTTCTTCCTTTGTAACAATTTCTAATAATTTTAACTGACTTTCAACATTTTAGAGCTTTTTCTCAGGATCTGTGAAAACAAAGATCTAATATTATCCTATAGAGCAATAGTTGTCCTTTTGATACATTTAAATTTATCTGGAGTATTACTTGCCAGCATTTTTAACCAACTTCCAACATGCTAAAACATTTTTCTAGCATTAGTTAAGGCAGGAAAGTGGAAAAGATGAATCTCCTTCTTTAAAACCAAAATGCATTCCAACATAGAAACACATTTAAACTTCTTGAAAGCAAAAGATACAAAGTATTCCTATGAATTCCAAATCTCTGTGAATATCTATGAAAATACCATTTGGAAAATAATATACCCTCTTCCACCCCAAATCTAAAATCCTATCCATCCAAAACCGTAGGCATATTTCCAGAGTCATTTCCAGTATCCAGATGCCACTCGTAATGGGGCTTCGTTTCATTTACTGGCTCGATTCATTTACTGGGGCTTCACACCAGACCAAAAGCTAGCCTGTACTGCGGCAACAGCAAAAGCAGGGCTTGTGCAGATATTGCGCCCATTAGCAGTTACTTGTTGGGGAGGAAATGGGGCTAGAGGGAAATGTACTTACTGCGTCTGCCTCTTCCAATCTGCTGTCGTTTCGAGAGATAAGGAAAGCCAGATTAAGGAACAGTTGTAGGTGGTTGGGGGTGACCCGCACCTCACGCTCCCTGGTCTCTTCGGGATCCAGGAACAGGGACTTGGCCTGCAATTAGATAGATCTCGGAGTTACACAGATGGCACAAAGTGAATACATTCCGATATCAGGAGTCAATCGAATCAATGGAAGGGGTGGGATGGAACTATGGATCTGAGTCGGGAGATGTTTGAATTCAATATCGTCAGCTAGCAGGTGGAGGGAGGGAGGGAATTTATTCTAGATAGCGAAATTACCTCTAAAAGAGTATTATTATCTCACTCACCCATTTTAAACCAAAATAGAATGCCGACTACTCAGTCTGTCAAAGGCTAATATATTTTACATTTAAACTTAAAGCAACCACCAAAACTGGTACTCATTTCTTTGAATAATGGGCTTATTTAACCTTATAATTAGATATGTTTCAGAAAATTCAATAATAATCCCTGTTAATAAGATTCATCTTAAATAAAGGAAATTTATATTTAATGTAACGTAATTTAAGGTATTGTGATCCTGAATGTAAGAAACACCGTATAAACTTAAGCTTCTAATTATTTTTTTAATATTAAAAACTATTTTTGATCTACTAAAAAATTTAAACATTAGATGTGTAAAATACATTACACATGTATTTTAATAGAAAATTTATGCCAGACATGTCTTCAAATGTGGAAATGTTAAATGGAATATTGAACGCATTTGTATTGTTTCGATAATTTTAAGATAGTTCAAATAATTATAAATTGCTTAACCATGCTGTCTGAAATTAAATTTTCTTTTGTTTGAATAAGTAAATAAATATAAAACTATTTAAAAGTAATTATTTTTTTCAAGCACAAAACAGAGGAAGCAGTTGATAATTTGGATTGGTTACATTTCTAGTTTTAACTAGGCATGTCTTGCATTCAAATTATTATCGGTTACATTATTATTAGTCATAAGTACTAAGTATCTAAACCAATAATAAAAAATACTTCATTGAGATTGTTTGTATTTTTGGTACTTAGCTTCATTGAGATTATTTATTAAAATTAAATTTTCATAAAAACTTTTTAAGAATTTGCTAGGATGTAACTATAAAATGACGTATTTAATAGTGAGCTAAGGGGCAAATGATATAAAGAAATACAAATGATTTTTTTTCAGAAAGCATATCAAATTGATTAAATAAATGTTTTTTATGGATGATTTAAAAAAAAACTTTTTTAAACAAATTTTTTGTTATCATGCCTGCTTTGATTATATGTAATACGTTGTTCCAATAATTATAAATATTTTATTTTCAATTTAAAAGAATAATTTTTATATTTTAAGCAGATATCAATGTCCTTTTTTTGTGTGGGTCAGAATTAGTAAATATAAAATATATTTCAAACAAATTAAAAGCAATGCTTTTTTTTTTTAACAAAACTATTTTCATAAGAATTCTTACTTTTAAGTATGTGTCTTCAGCCTCTTCGTATCTTCTCAAATGAGTATACACACGCCCTAGATTTAAATAACCTCTAACGTCATCTGCCTGTATTCTGTAAAGAAAATTACAAAATCATATATATGGAATACTCTATAATAAATATTTTATAAATAAAATAATTTGCATTTGTCGTATTCAGGGTTTAAAATATAATGTGCAGAATGATGATTTACTACAAAGGTTTTACATCGTAAAATATTTTTAGCGTCTTCTTTTTTAAACTTCGAGTTTAAACAAAACCGTTCAAACGTTCAACTCAAAACCGTTCAAAACGTTCTGTAAGGTAAACAAAACTACTGTGCATAAGACGACTAATTTCGTATGTACTATTCCTTGAATAATAGATGCTCATAATGTTGTAAAATATTAATTAGTTTATTTATTACTAGTCGCCTTGGATGACTAGCTAGTTCACCGGGAATATTCATTATTTAATTTCAGATAAATTGTTTTTTTTTATAACTTCATGTTCAGATCCTTCTAAACTGTTTGCTATGAAACGCTTGTATTTTAAATGACTTACATATCTTGTATTCAATTTGTATATGTAACTTTCTAAAGGAGATAATTCCATAATAGCGCAACCTTAAACTGTATAAATATTTTATTCACCTGTCTTCTATGGCAAACTTCACGACTGTAAGATAATCGGTCTAGACTGTAGAGCACTAAATCATGCGGACGAGCACATGTAAAAACACGTACAATCACTATCTGTCTTTTTTTTATTGCTTTTTCAGCTTCAGTCTATAGAATAAGATTTTATCTCATATGTTTGTTAATTTTTATTGCATTATTATACACCAAATGGTGAAATTAAAATTGTCTATTAAAAACTTTAGATTATGAATGAATGAATTACTACTCATTAAAATTTATTGTCCTAAAAACTCTGCAGGAATTGAGTATAGGAATTCGAATACTTTCAGACATGAGATAATTTTTTCTCTCGCTTTACTACAATCAAATAAAACAAACATAAAAGCAACCATGGGTATACAGTAACAAATATTACATATTATTTGTTCAAATTTTGATGGTGATTTATTGTATGGCGACAAGTCCAACAATATCAGTAAGGTATAACGAAGATTTATTCTTTACAGATGCGCAGAAATCGTAGGAGACTTCGCTCAACTACTCTCTTGATCTCACTTAGTAATGAATGATTTGAGGCAGAGTTGAGATCTTAGGTCTGTTGTTGTTTCCAATGGCACTTGTCATTCACAAGCCTGCTGATCGCAGTCAGAGATTTTAAGCCTAAATTAGAGTATTTTGTTTTCCATAGCGCCAACTAGAGCCAAGAGTAAGACTTGGCTACTTCATGCTTCGCATTCGCTTCCACAACTCCTTTTTACAGGATAGCACATTCACACTACTCACAGATAGAACACAGAATAACAACCATGACCGAACCGAGACTCGAACCTGGGGCACCTAGAACACTAGGAATACTAAGACTGCCCCCAACCAGGACGCCGGCTCTCAGATCTGTGTCTCAGGTTTTTATAGTTTCTTTGACAGAACAATGAAATCACAAAAATAAAAGCTGGAACTTGAATTCTAATAAAGGTATTAACATGATTCTCGAATATTCTAGATACTTCATATTTTTCCCGAACGTCTCCAAATTGGCGTCAAATTTGATCAAAGGTGAAAGATCATTGGTATTTATTCAGCAGCAATTATTATTTTTCTAATTCTATCTTCCTTAACAAAAGATTTAGTGCGCAGGGGCACAATATTATAAATTCGTAAAATGGTAATCTTCTGACATTAAACCTTCATTGAATTACATCCTTGCTTACCTAACAATTAGCGGTACATTTAATTTGAATATCATACACGTACACAAATCTAAATGCCTGTACTCAGCTATTATTTAACAATTCAAATTGTCATTCCCTGTTAAATTAACAAGGGACAGCCTATATCTATAGGATTGAGTGAAGTATGCTGTTTAAGTCAGTACCAGGTGCTGGAATGACCGATGTACCATTGAGAATTATTCTAATAATTAGAATAGTCAATTATCATAGACTTACTGCATACAAATCAGGGATACTACTGATTTAGGATTCGTGTATAATATACCGATAAGAGATACATTAAAACGACCAGTGATAGTATAAGATTGTATACAATTAACTGGAACTTTAGCGTAGAATTTAGGTATCATTCAGCCTTAAAAGAAAGCTTTAAGTTCTCCAAATGTAACATTGTTAAAATTGTAACAAGTTTCATTCATCCAAATATTCATCAAAATATTTTATATCATAATATTTTAATGATAATGTTTTTAGTTATTATATGTCTATAATGCTATTAACAGTTATATGATGGTAGCTTGGATATAATGTTACCAAATTCCGTACGTAATTGTTTCTGATATAGTAGTTGTTAACTGTTAAGACATTTTTAGATACTAAATAAATTTAAAACTAATCTAAATTTCAATTCTTCACAAGAAATTTTAGAACCAATTCAACTATTTAGTTATTCAGTAATGTTCATGATTTATTTCTATGCAGTCATTTAAAAATAAAATTTTCAAGATAAGTTTTTAATAGAATTTTGTAATAAGAGTTGTATAATCGAGATAAACAAAATACCATGGTTATTAATAACCCTTATATTTATTTAATAGCTCACAGTCGGTCAAGTAAAAACAATTATTAAATTTTCAGATTTATTTGGAAAAAAAAGGTGTAATTGGTTACAACATTCTATCTACTTAGTTCTATAGTTTTCCTTAACTTGCACTGTTTCTGTAAACTGCGTAACATTAAAACTGTCAGTACAGAATTATAACCTAACAAGAAAATGATGCCACATAAAGAAGCTTCGGACTATAATCTTTAATTTTTTATTATGATTGTGATAATTTTCATCCATTATGATTTTATGCATTATCTTTTCAATACAGACCTAGCATATGCTTAGAAATGAGCTGAATTGCTGAAAATGAAGAAAATATTAACCATTATTATACGGTGATGTATAAAAGACATACTTAGAATGAAAAGATTTTTGTTCGGATTTTTGAAAAGCACGACATAAACATGCAAACCTTCCAAATTTAGCCCTCTTGGATTGCTGTAGTGAAGTTACCAATATAAGTCAAGGCATTATTCACACAGGAGCAGACAAACTCACTCGAAGTTTCAAAAATATTTTTTTCTTCAGCACCCTCCGGAACTGTTAAATCAGACAAAATCTAGCCTGTACCATATGTTTGATCCAACATGACATATTGAGCATTACGGGCAATAAATTTAATTCAATTAATAGCTATATAATAGATTAAAATGTCATACTTTTGAAGATTAATTTCATTTCAAATCATTTATACACCAGATATTTGCAAAATTATAATTTTACCTAATGGCTTCATTGTAGTACTTTAAAGCTTCTTCATGTTTTTCAAGAGATTCCAAGACACGGCCCATGTTGTTGAATAATTTTGCATTCCTTTGGTTTACTGACAAAGCCGAGCTGTACAATGTGTATTCAGTCCGCCTGAGGAGAAAATGATATATGATTAGCATATATAATGCATTTGTGTTATTATAAATATAAAAAGAAAATTATTTCAAATAATTTGTGTATAATTAATGGATACTTTTCCGTTATTATGGTATCATTGGTTTAGGAACTTAACCCGCTAAGGTTTGACACCAATATTTAACTACTACAATGTTTACTATTGTTGATATCTGATGATAGCGTAGTATTTGCTGGATTTGGAGCTAATATTTTTAACTTGGCAAATACTGCTGGTTTGCTAATGTAGAACCAGCGTTAACACGCCACGATATCTTTGATATGCTAGTTTATTATGTGACTACTATCTTTACTATTTGGTAAAAAAGGAGATAAATATTTAGTTTGACAATGATTTTTTGCTGTACTAATGGAAAAGTATCAATTAATATAGAAGAAGACACACAATAAACTACTTTATTATTTAGCAGATAATTGAGCGAGGAAGTGGATTAAATTGAGTAGTAGCTAATGATTTTTTTAGATTTCTAAGAAATTTTCTCTTAAAAGAAATGATAGTAAATAAACTTTTTGAATGCTTCAAATAAAATGAGTGAAATTAGCAATTTGAGATATTTTTGGTACCCCAAAAACAACTGGTTTTAAGAGAATAGAATTTACTTTAAACAAAAAACAACAGGAATTTTTCGTTGATCATGCATTCTGGCTGAAAATGCACAAAATAGACTGGCAAATATTTATATTTTGCATATATAAATAGATGGCAATTACTCTGTTTGTCCCATTTTTCTAAATCTATCTTCTCACCCTCCCAATCATTTAAAAAAATTAAAAATAAGTTTTTCAAGAAATTAAATTTATTTATATCCTAATAAAAATGATGTTTTCAAGAAATTAAATATGTCTATACTTTATTCGATTATTTAGTTTTATATAAACTTTATGAAATCGAATAAGGTTAAGTTTTGAGCATGGAAAACATAAAAACATTTAATTTTATAAACTTTATTAATATCAACCTCAACAAATGCCAAAATGTTTTCATAGATTATATTAAATTATTGAAAACTAACCACTTTTGACGACCAGCTGGTTCGCCAATTTTACTGTGCTTAAAATTATCAGTTAAATACTTTATGTAATGTCATTGTCAATTACTTCTCTTTTAATAGCTACTTTATCAAAATATTTTTAAGGCTTAAATTTTGATAGATATTTAATTCACTCCTCCATTTATGAAGGTCTTAAGACCTTAATGCACTACATTCCTCTCTAATTATCTGATTTGCTTTCGAAAAATTTCAACTTTAAATTAAAGTGGAAATGATTAAAATGCAAATCTATATAAAAACTTCTTTTACCGTAACCAAGCAGTTTTTAAAAATATAAGTAAAAGAGAATCAGTATGTGTACTAATTAATGATTACAATAATTTATGTAATATTTCAAGAATTATTCAACAAAAATTACTTAGATTCATTATAAAATTCAGATTTTAAAAAGGTTTAAATGATTCTTATAATAATATTTTGTTTAGATTTGGTCTATAAATATAATTAAAAAATTATTAAGTCTAAATTTTATACATCTTTTAGTTATAAGGAATCATATACTACGAAATATTCCTGACACTTCATTCCTGACATAAATAAATGAAGGTTTTATCTTCTGCTATTAAACTTGATCGACTTATGAAGTTTTGAATAGAAATGTTAGGAACATTAGACATTTTCATTCTCAGGCCAGTCAGTCTTGAGAAATTCTGAATTTTGATTAGGGTATCGTCTTTCTAATGGTCGATGAAATGGTTTAAAATTACCCGTTTTTATAAAATAGTGATCTTCAAATATGCATAAATCAATTAGTTTTAAAGAGTGAGTTCCTTCAAGTTCATATCTTTTTATTTAAGAAATAAACATTCTTTTTAAAGCATTTATAGACTCATGTTACTTACTATGTTGTTATTTACTCCATTTAGACCATTTTTATAGATCAATTTCTATGATTGAAGTTTTACAAATTAGCCGTTGAGCCTTGAATTGAAATCTATATTATATATATA